>JBBYHK010000023.1:187504-206709 GCA_038382065.1 Adansonia grandidieri | reverse complement strand
CCCTTCAAAACCATCACCAAAAGTCTTTCCAAAAGCCTTCATTTCACTCATATTCCCTCTTAAAACTCCCCTTTATCCAAACCTTACCAAAAAGCTCCTCCTTTTCGTCACTCTCTTGCTGTTTAACCTTAAAAAAGGTGAGTTCAATGTTATTGTTCAGAGAAAAGGCTAAAGCTTAAAACTTTTGGTATATTTTCTCTACTTAACTCTGCAGATTCTCTAATTTTTCAACATTTTCATTATCCTAGTGACCTCTATATGTTACCATGACCCTTCTAAGGTTCTCATAAATTATTGCTACCTTGTTTGTGGTAGTCTTAGGATGTTGATGTTCTTTTGATGCCTTGATGTTGCATGGTAGGCCAAATATCTTATCTTCCATTTTGTCATCAAAACAACCCTTTATTTATGCATTTTCTGCCATGTTTCATCTATTTTCATATGCTTAACACATGTTTGAATGTTTTCATAACATTTTCTTGCATTTTAAGGAGTCTTATAACATAAAAATGCTATCTTGACAAAAAATACTGTCTTGACAACTCCAGCATACTTTTCTTCACTTGAATATGTTTATATCACTTCCATGCATCTTACTTGTCATCTCTTTGCATTTTTATTACCTTTTCCATTTCCAAATGTCATTTTTATATGTTTGTATATGTAATACTTTTTTATCTTTATGCATGTTGTATTTTATTCATGATTTGTTTGTCAAAATGCACGCCTGTTTGTTATAAAAATCTAATTTTCAGAAAAAAAATCCCCAAGATAAGTTCATGTTACCTTTAATAGATGAAGAACAACATGGATTTGATATTTTCATAAAATTGGTTTTCTGATCTTAGGGACAAACTAAACCTTCTAGGTTTGGATTCATGGAATAAAATGCTACTTTCTTTTGTTCAAGTATTAAGCCTTGATCTTGAGTCCAATACCCTTTTTAATTATGTGATCAATGGGTTGTTTCATTATCCTAAACTACTTCAAGATTATGGAATGAATTCATGATGCCCATGCTACTTGCCCTTTTTTGTCACGGACGTTTAGATGTCCTAGATTCGAGTTTACCCTTAAAAATATCAAAAATACCTAATGACTTCCCTGTTTGCTCTGGTAGCATTATAGTTCAAGTTTGAAAAATTATTTTCAAGTCATAAATCATTTTTCCAAAATTTTTTGATAGTTTTACCTTAAAGGGATCAAAATACCTTTCCAATAGTGTCTTGTTTGCCATCAGATCATTCCAGATGAAAGAATTATGATTTTTTGAATTTTTGATGTTTAGAAGCCCCAAAATTAGCAAACAATTTTCTGTTTGAGCCGTTTTAGCCCATCAAATGATTTCTTAGAACTTCTTGAATATTTTTCCCAAAAAGCTTGCAAAATTCCTTTTTGTAAAGGTATTGTTTATGATTTAACAATTTTGAATCACTCCGAAATGATTTTTTTCCAAAGTCCATGATGCCCTTTCCCTGTACACATTGCTAGTGTTAAGACAGACCTATCTTAAAAATTAATTCAGCCTAGAAAGTGATTTTCTAGGATGTTTGAAATATTATTATGTTAAACCTAATCAAGTTAACTTTCCAATAGTGCTTTATTTACCCTTTGAAGCCTTTGAATGCACCCAGAATAAATTAGGAAAGGGGACAATGCGATGTTATCCTTTATTTTTAACCTAATTCTCAAAGCACCCTTATAAAGATGTTCGAACATCTCAAAATGCATTCGATTGGTTCCCTTACAATAGAATCTCTTTAGACTCAGATCAAGGCTAAATACAAAATAAGTATGGCATTATGGAGTAAAACAAAAAGATTTGATTGTTTCCGCAAGATAAACAGTGTACTTGCATTTGCACTAGATTCTCACCAAAACTATGGTGCGGTTAGTATCCTAATTATTAAGAGGAAGTGAGTCATCTGCCTTTGTAACCCTCTATATAGGATGGCCAGACCTTTTATGGTGTGAATTACCTTTTTTTCTTGTGAGTACCTCTTCGTATTTGCATATGAAAATACACCCATTGGATTGAATCCGTTTCGCCAAACCCATGATAGGCCTAGGATCGAGGTGCCTTTCCTATCCTTACTAAATGGAAAAGCGATTCGGATACTGACTTAGGTGTTAACTTAAAGACATATAGTTAACCCTATGTGCTAAACCATGTCAAAGCATACTGGGTTGTTACTAGAATAACCCAAAAAGTAGGATCACTCAAGGGAAACACTTTTTACCCTTACTCCTATATATCATGGTTACGTGGGCAATGATGGGTGAATATTATCACCCATGTCTATCATTTTTATTTTCATGATCATTTCTTGAGGATATGTTGTTACATTCGATGGCAAGCCCTCTTTAATAAGTGGTTGATGACAACGGAATGCCATTACTTGCAATGCCATCCTTAAATAGTTATATCCAACCAAAATAAGCCATCATGCTCTCTGAACAATGGCTTAGCATGTACTCGCCATGAATGGTGATGAACGAAGGTCACCGTTTAAATGTCTGTTATAGTCCTTGTGAAGTATCATATTACCTTCTTAATAGGTAATTTCAAACACAAACATATTATTATGCTATCCATTTGATGTCTCAACATTCATGATCATCATATTTGCCCTTAGGCATTGTGCTGCCTATTCTCGGGGCAAATATTATGATGCACTTTTATGGCTATTCTTTTATTCCTTTATCTTTGTGCCTTTTATTTCATATGGTTACTAACTTATTTTCCTTTTTGTTTTATTTTTCATGCATACATCATTTTATCATAATTATTGTCATCATGGGACAATCGGTCAATGGTTTAGTGTCTATCAAAGGGTGTCTATCGTGGAGCAGTAGTCCACTTTAGATCTGCAGCCTTTTGAGGAAGTTCGAGCATGGTTAAAGCATCAGCAACATAAACATGAGGACATTTTTAAAGCAAGGTATGTCTCAATAGAGCATGAAAGGGTCAAGATAGGGTACCGTCAAAATGATTGGCATGATCTAAAATCCATATGGACTTGTTGGAATAACACTAAGAAAGAATTATTCATGACGAAATACATGGACATTACTCTTTTGCTCCAAGTTTGTTTGAATGTTGCTTGTTGCAAGCAGCATCTTAGTTTTGGAACCCAGCATATCGATGTTTTACTTTCAATCATGAAGATTTGGTTCCCAAAGTTGATGAATACATTGTGTTACTCAATATTAGGCAAGCTAAGGCCAATAGAATATATTGCAAGGCTTTGAACTCTCTAACTTTCAAGAAAAGATTAGCCTAGATTCTCGGTGTATCGAAGACTTGAATTAAGAGTCATATCAAGATGAAGGGGAACAGTGAGTGCATCTCATGGGCTAGTTTGAAGGAAATAATGGCGAATACTGTTGACTTTCTAAAGATACAAGATATCTATGCTCTGGTGATATATGGTTTAGTCATATTTTCGAAAGAAATTAGACTATGTTGGAGCTACAATAGTAGATCTCTTTTCTCGGTTGTGTTATAACATCAATCCTGCATCAATTATCAATATTGAAACTATTCAAGCTTTTGGTTATTACAAGAAAATGGCTACGGGCTGCTTCATTAGGTGTGCAACACTATTTCATATTTGGCTTATTAGTAACTTTTGTCCTGAAGTGAGTAGGTTATCGTGCAACTTTTTACCTAACTTTAGCTCTATCCTTAAGGTCCTCGAGAAAGAATGGCCTCAGGACAATTTTGAAGAATAGTGGGTCCAAAAATTTTGAAACATTAAAGGAAAAGAGGAGACATGGAAAGCCTTTTTGTTTGCACCACAAACAATCATATACTATTATAGAGATTATATTATGTGCCGCTCATGGGATTATTGGAAAGCACTAGCTATGCACCCATTATGGCCCTCCAGCAATTTCAGTGCCAACAATTCATCCCTTTTATCCAAGACTTAGAGTTATGGGATTTCGACTATGGTGAGCCTGATTACAAGTCAAAAGTTTAGCTAGCCTTTCAAGTAAAGCAAAAATTATGTAGCACTCAACAAAGCAAGAAAGTTCGATGCCTTGGAAAGTTATTAGTTGAGTGGGAAGCAAAAATTATTACCCTTGAAAAGAAACTACACCAATGTAAAAAAGAGGTTAGGACCAACAAGGAGAAGCTTGTTAGAACTCGTGTCCTTGCATCAACCTATCAAAGGAATGGACAATTAAAAGCTTGACTTTTGGATTTGAGGGCAAACAATGTAAAAAATGTGACTTTGACACTTAGAATCCAAGATTTAGAGCATTCTCTACAAGCTCACCAAGAATCAATGAACTAGTAAGACCTTTCGAATAGCGAGAGCAAGAGTGGTTATAAATGGTTGATTAGGCATGCTAGAACCATCAAAATCACTATCGCCATCTCATCGAGAAAATTCAGGCGGCCTAGTTGGAAGTCGAACACATGATGGATATGGCACAATTCCTTAGAAGCAATATGCTACCTATAAACAAGGATTGTTATATTTCTTGGAGCATGTAATCAGGCAATGTAATTGTATTAGGCATTTTCAAATGTAATCATGTGTACTCAAGATATTCTGTTGCTTTAATGAAAGACGTTATTGGTGGAGTTACCCTTTAATGTAATTGTCCCTTTTGCATTTGCATGACCCTTCATTGTTTGTTTCATTCATGTTAATAGTAATTATCTTCATAATTGCATGCTCGCTTTCATTACTTCAAACATATTCATGACATATTCTAAAAGCCTAATCCGATAATAATTTAAAGTGAAGGTGCTTTAAAACATGAAACTTATATTTCATCATTGGTATAACATTCGCAATCATCAAAAAGTAATGGTAATGATCACCAACCCTGCATTAAGAGACTTATAGGGAGTCTCAAAAGCAATTATTTCATAGAAAATGAAGAACTTGAAGCTCAAATTGCTAAGTTAACTAAGCTGTTGTCCATGGCTTTGAAGGAAAAAAGGTAAACAAGCACAGTCAATAAGGGAAAAGAACTAGCCAATCCTGAAAGCAATTTAAATGGTGGTACTGAAGCCACCAATGCTCAGGAAGGGGCACTGCACGGACAACATCCTCTGACAACAAATATACCATTAACTCATCCATTCATTTACATTAATTCTATAACAGCATTTCATCTGATTTAAGGATTTCAAGGTACAGGCTCTTCATCAGCAAGGCCTATAGTCCTAGAACTTGACGAGTAAAGGGAACAAAAAAAAGCAAAGAAGTCTTTAGAAAATAATAAACACTTAAACAAATATCAGTCACTGGAGAAGCATCTTTGAGCTGTTAAAGGAAATGAAAAATTTGGGATCATGGACGCAAAATCATTGGGGCTGGTTTCAAGTCTCGTTATCTTGCCTAAGTGCTTGATTTTGAAAAATACAATGGGACTATTGACCCCACTGCCCACCTTCACATGTACTACCATAAAATGGTCGGGAATGAGGAGAACGAGAAACTACTGATTCATTGCTTTTAGGATAGTCAGACTGAGGTAGCTATTTGATGGTATATAGGGCTTGATCTTGTAAAAATTCAGAAATGGGTAGATTTGGCACAAGCTTTCCTTAAAAAGAAATGATGGTCATGTTTGTTGGCACCTTGTGAGCTCTTTACTATGAAAGGATGGTAGGAAATGCCATGAAAAATTTTACTGATATGGTTATATCAAGTGAAATGACTGATAATAGTATCAAAAGTGGCAGGATATCCATTGGAGAATCATCCGGTTAGTTAAGAAGTTAGTAAATAAGGGTAAAAAGAAGAAGATGAATGCTGTTGACAAAAGTCATTCTAGGTTTAATCAAAGTCCGCATCCAGCGTAGGCTATGTACCTCCCGAACTTGTTGAATCCGAGTCTTAACCCTTACTCACCTGTGCCACAACTAGTTCATGCCACCGAGTTCACTCTAACAATGAGCTTGGCACCAAATCCTGTTCACGAGGTGGTCTAGAGTGCATAAACTCACAACATGACAATACAAGAGCTCTAAACAATCAACAAGCACTTCGAGAAAGAGAGCACTTTGAACCACTCCATTTATTGGCAGGTCAACTAGTGGCCCCAGTATTCACAAACCCAAGATCACCATCGTACCCTATCGCAACGTGGCTCAAATACAAATTCTGACTAGCCTGGCTTAAAATGACGAGTGTACCCATTGTTCTTATATATATACATATATCATTATTTTCTTTTGTTTTTGGGGCCATGTCATTATTATTATTCTTAATTTTTTATACCTGGGACTGAGTTGTCAAGGTGAATTTGGTTAATCAACTTCTTTAAATAGTCATCATGAAATGACCATTTTTCTGGAGTCACCACCAATCTTATTTTGGGTAGGTGAGATTGGACACCTGTCGAAGTTTATATTTTAAGGATTATGAAACCCATAAAAACAAACTCTGAGGTTTACGCTCATACCAGAGATCGCTTGAAAGGGTTTGGGAGTCTATTACAATCACAAGTAAGGATCGACCTTTTCATGTTAACTTAAATTTTGATTTTTTTTTTGGTTTCAATATTTAATATTTAATTATAATTCCTGTATATATAAAATAAAATTTTACGATACAAAATTTATTTTTTCAGATGAGAAAATTGAGTTTTAATCTATTTTCAGAAACCATAATTTCTTCCATACCCTTTTGGAGGACCAGAAGAACACGAAGATTTTTATTGGTCTCTTTCGTACCTTGCTCGAGAGCCGGTGTAATACGAAAGGTTTGAAAAAAATCAAAATATCTTTTGTACTCCACCGGAGAACCTGTGAATACAAAACGTTTTATTTTTTTTGAGATTTATAGAAAATCTTGATTTTCCATTAAAGAGGGTGTCTTGTTATTAAAATGATTCGTAGAACCCCTCACATATTCTGTTAGGAATTTTACATACTATTTTAACATCGGAGACATTGTCTTAATTTTTAAAAATTTTAATTTTTTTTAAATATTAATAAAATAACCTAAGACTCAAAAATGGTCTAAAATGATGAACCTAACCCTAATATGTACTTTCAACATAAAAGTATCCCAGTAATCACCTAAGACTTTGTTCTAATATAAAATTACAAAAATGCCCCTAGGGTATACCTTTAACGTAAAAATATCCAGGTTATCCTAAAAACTCAAAAATGATAATTAAAAAAGGTGAACATATCCTAAATATACACCTTTAGCCTAAAAGCATCCCAGTGCTTACTTTAGACTCAACTCAAGAAAATTTTCAAAATGCCCCTAGGGTATACCTTTGATGTAAAAGTATCCCGACAATCCTAATGGACTCTAATATGATGATAAAATGACCAAAATGCAATAATGCCCTTAAGGTATACCTTTGACATGAAAGTACCTTGGTAACCCTAATTGACCTTAAAATCACCTTAGAAGGCTAAAATAATCCTAAAAAAATTACCGTTGCCATAAAAGCATACTTGTGAGGAAAGTTACCAAAATGCCCCTAAGGTATACCTTCGATGTGAAAGTATCTTGGAACCCTAGCAGACACTAGAATAATCATAAAATGATGAATTTATCCTAAAGGGAAACTATAATTCAAAATTTAGGTTAAAATGCAAAAGTTGCAATTAAGCCACTAAACTTTTAAAAATTTTATTTCGTACCCAATGGAAAATCGAGAGAATATGAAAATTTTTGAAAATTTCTATGCTCTTACGGGAGGCCATAGGAATAATAGATTTTTGAAAGTGATAAATTTGGCTTAAAATGCAAAAATTATAGTCAAGCCTCTGAACTTTTTAAAATTGTATTTTGTACCCGATGCAAAACCGAGAGGATACAAAAAGTGTTGAAATTTTTTATACCCCTACGGAAGGCCATAGGAATAATAGAATTTTTTAAAAGTGATAAATTTGACCATTTTACCCCTTAAATACTAAAATTTGCTATTTAGTCTTTAAACTTTTTTAAATTTTAATTTTAGTCCCTACATGGTAAAATAACCTAAAAAAAAAAAACAATCATATGAAAATATGCATAAAAATAGAAAAAATATATCAACAAGAATTCGGCCAAACACCTTAGCCTTAAAACAATATTTTTCTACACTTTGCAAAATAGCCCTTAAACTTTGTAAAATTACATTTTGAACCTTATATGATGAAATATCACAAAACACTATAACAAATAATCAAACCAGCAAAAAATTAAATAAAAATCATAACAAGAATATACATGAAGGTTCGGCCAAGCACTTTTGGCTATAAAGCCTAAATTTCCATCTTTTTACAATTTAGTCCCAAACTTCTTAAACTTGCAAAATGACCCCCAAAGTGTTAAAAATGTCTAAAATATGTTTATAAACACAGGTATCAGCATTGACATGGCTCGTGAAGCTCTCAGCCAAGCCTAAAATAGCCTAAAATTTTTTTACAAATTTTACAATTGAGTCCCTATTTTTATAAACATTACAATATAACCTAAAAATCATGAAATCAAAGCAATAATAAGCACAAAATCACGATTATCAACTCCAATCAGATCAGCCAAGGCAAGGAATAAATATGCATCAATATTTTATAACACAAAATCATGAAAATAAGCACGAATAAACTTCATCAGTTTAAATACAGAAATAAAAGCATCAAAAAATAAATATATAAATATGTAAATCAACAGCCAGTTGAAAATATTAAGAATAACAGTATAAACATAAACATACATATACAACAAAAATTAATATCTCATTAACTACAATAATATTTTATAAAAAAATCAAGCTTTAAAAAAAATTAAGTAGAACAACAAATATATAGAAAATTGATCATTGTCAACATGTTAGTCTTTCAACATGGATGAAAGTCCATGAGCTTAACATGTTTTTGGCTCACAACAAAGAAGAAAAATGATTGACATAAACAAAAATTACAAGATTCATGGATGAAATTACCTAGAAAAGCTTGAAAACTTAAAATTTCTAGGAAAGTGGCTAAATTTAGCTATGAAAGGCATCTGTTATTTGAGAAAATTCTTCATGATTTTCCAAGGTGGGGGACAGCAACAAAATGGCGGTGGAGTATGCTTTTGCCGTAACCTTTCTAGAAATTTTTAAGAATTTTTTCTTATTTTTTTCTTTTTATATACTTATTTGTTAATTAGTTTTGTTTACTTTTTGACTTTTACAAAAGTTAAAGTTAATAATCTTTGTCTTTATTCACATAGCATCATGCATGATATCATCATCTCTAGCAAATTTTGAATGATATTTGTATGTTATGTAAAATTATACTGTAAAATTTAACTAAAAGGATTAAATTATAAAAAATTAAAAATTATGTATATACAACGAAATTTCATATGATTAATTTAAATTAATCTAATAACAAAAACAACTTTTATGTACAAGGAAAAAAAACATAAAAATTAGCAAACTTGTACGATTTAACAAGGAAAACCCTTATTGAAAAAAATTGTTATAAGTAAAAAAATTCCAAACTCATAAAATAAATTAAATTTTATAAACTGAATTAATATGAATTAAATAATAATATTTGAAGAGTTTTAAAAATTATAAACTTAGAAAAATCCTATCAGAGGAATTTACGGAGTAGAAAACTCTATATCTTGGTAATAGGAAAAATTCTAAAACTTAAAAAATAAATTGAATTTTTCAAAACTGATTTAATATAAATTAAACAATAATATTTGAGGAATTTTAAAAATTATAAACTTAGAAAAATCCTCCTAAAAAAATTTATGAAGGAGAAAACTTTGTACTTTGGAAACGAAAAATTATGGAAGAAAATGCAAAAGTCATAAAATAAAATGGATTTTGAAAAACTAATTTAATGTGATTTAAACAATAATATTTGAAGAATTTTGAAAATTATAAACCTAGAAAATCTTCTCAAAAAATTTATGGAGTAGAAAACTCCGTATCTTGAAAATAGAAAAATTATAAAAGAAGATGTAAAACTCATAAAATAGAATGAATTTTTCAGAACTGATTTAATATGATTTAAGCAATAATATTTGAAAAATTTTAAAGATTATGAATTTAGAAAAATCCCCTGAAAAAAATTTATGGAGTTGAAAACTCCGTAAAGGGAAAATGGAGAAAATTCCAATAAGAAAATACAAAACTTACAAAATAAAATAAGTTTTGTAAAACTGATTTAATATGAATTGACCAACAATATTTGAAGAATTTTAAAAATTATAAACTTAGAAAAATTTTTCCAAAAAAACTTACGGAGTAAAAAACTTTGTATTTTGAAAACGGAAAGATGATGTAAAACTTATAAAATAAAATAAATTTTGAAACATTGATTTAATGGTAATAAAATTTGCATATTTAAAGATTTTTGAAGCTGAAAACTGAAGAAAATTTTATTGAAAAATTTTACAAATAAAGGAATGCTCATGTTTTAAAACAGGGAAAATTGAAAAAAATACATTGAAACTTATAATTAAATATAACATATTATTTAAAATATTAATTAAAAACTGGTAAAGATGAAAATCCAAAATCCAAAATAACTTTACCAAGAAAAATTTCGCGAGTATGATACTCGCAGTAGTATGAAGAATTCAAAATAAATTATTAAAATGAACAGCTTGATACATCATGCGATAAAATGCCAACATGAATTTTCCTTGAAATTTCTAAATTTTTGGAGTGCATATTAGCATAAATACAATAATTATATCAGTAAAAATATACGATGATCAACTTCGAAAATGTAACGAAAAATCCTCAAAAATTTCCAAAGAGTGAAAAATTTGACCATGATAACATCTACAGAAACAAATTTCAAAATTTCACAAGTATAAGGTTATAAGCTAATTATTTTACCTTGAATTTGCCTTTTTCCTCCGAGATTCCTTCTGTAGGACGTTGAATGGCAGTAATTTTGTTACGTGCACTTATAGTCATTTAAGCATAATTAAATAGGTCTTGAAAACATAGAGTTCACCCTAAGAAATTCTACCCTTACCGGGTGGCTGTTAAATCCTTGATCTTGGATATTTTTAGACTATCATAGAATAAGCTTGGACAAAATTAGGTGTCTACAGCTACTCTTCTTTAACCATTGCTGAATCGAGGATAGGGCAAAGACCAAGTAGACATAATTTTGATCAGGCCATCGTATCCATTAAACCAAAACAATAACAAAAAATAAACTTAGTAAAGAAATTTTTTTTTTTACCATATATATACATCAACTGAAATAATCCTGTGAAAACTTCACCGATGCTTCTGCTTAACTAGACAAAGCTAGACATCATGCTTCATTGGTTCCCAACAAAGTGAAGCTAACCAATAACAAATGAACTTTTCCTCCTGTACACCTTTGGTGTAAAAGTATCCCGATGATCACAAAGGTTTCGGCTTTAACATAAATGAACCTATTCTTCTTGTACACATTATTGGTGATCATAAAGGATTCAGTTCTAACGTAAATGAACTTATTCCTACTGTCATCTTATTGGTGATCACAAAGGATTCAGCTCTAACATAAATGAACCTATCTTCTCTACACCTTACCAGTGATCACAAAGGATTTGATTCTAATTTCTATGGACGCTTTGAATATCACCATCAAAGCTTTGTTTTTGAATATCACCATCAAAGACATTGAAATGATGCCACTGTCAAATGACTACCATTCCAGCCAGCTATGTTAGGCATAGATTTTGGGAGATTTCATGAAGAATGAATCTGAATGCTTTGAATATCACCATTAAAGCTTTAAAAAAATGCCACTGTCGACTGACTACCATTCCGACTAGCTACGTTTGGCATAGATTTTGGGAAGTTTCATTAAGAACAAAAGCTTTTGTATGCTTCGACTATCACCAGCGAAGCTCTAAGAGGATGTCATTGTCAACTCACTACCATTCCGACCAACTACGTCGGGCATAGATTTTGAGAGGTTTTGTTAGGAATGAAAACTTTTGAATGCTTTGAATATCACCATCAAAGCTTTGAAAACATTTTTGGATTGCTTTAAATATCACCATCAAAGCATCTTCAAAGCCTTTTATAGGATCGCTTGAAAAAATGATAGATTTTTGAAGAGAATCATTCCATCTTTCTTGAAAAGTCTTCAAATATCAAATATCAAATTAGTGTTCATTGTTCAATGATATAATTTATGCAATTGGATAAATATCTGTTTAAAACATATTCGCAAACTTCTATTGAAGTAATAAAAAATATCATATTTCATTAAAATTCCAAGATTTATGGAATGAAATGACCTTCGCATTCTGACTTGGGGAAAAGTTCAATTGATCAAAATCTATGAAAATTCCAAAGTAATTTCGACCATGGATTTTCCAATATAAAGGATAGTAGATATGTTATCTTCGTCATGATGTTATAACTTTCCTGTGATTGATGATCACCACTAGGGACTTCTTTGAATGAGATGAAAAAATGAATTTAGAGGCAAAAATGAGGTAGCAATGCTAAAATTTATCTTAAAGAACTTGATATAACAAGGTCAAGATTTTTTGAGACCAAAAGTAGGTGGATGTTCATTTCATAAGAATTCCTTGAAAGACAAACAATCAAGTTATAATATCCTTTTAATCTTCAAATACAATAGCTTGATAGGTGTCAAACTAATGCTAGTAAACGCCTAGTCTCAAAAGGTTTTATTTAAGAGGCCTTTAGTAAGTATCAATTCTTAAGGTTGGGCACAAAAGTTCTAAAAGTTTATTTTTAGGAGGAATTAATGTTTGGGCATTTGACTCAACCTTTTGTTGATATTGTGAAAATTTCAAAAGTTAGGGTAATTTTTGAATTAGCATGAAGGGTTTTCTCTGATTGGTGGCTATCTTTATGGATTAAGAAATAACTCCAAGGCTTTTAACTAAAAAAACATTCAAAACTATAAGTTTATAAAGAGTTTCCTAGGAATGTCCCAAATAGCTCAGATAGCTATATTTGATCAAAATGGACCTTGTTAGTTATGTAATGTAGGCCATGGTTTAGGGTTTAGAGAGAAAAAGATATAGGTCCAAATAAAGTGTTTAAAGGTAATTGAATCAAGGATTATTTCCTTTTAGAAGGAGTTGATTCTAGCTTGTCTTTTGAGGCTAAACACATGTACATTTCATCATTTACTTTTGCCTACTTCGTTCTTTATTTTGAAGGAACTTGAAACTTGTCACTTTCTTGATTTTTTACTTTTTTAATTTGAAAAAACTTGAAATTTGAAGTTTCTTTATTTTACTTCGAATAGCTTAAACTTTTTTCACTTTTCACTTTGACTATTTGAACTTGAAACTTGAACTTTCTTCAATCTTTAAATTTTGCCTTATAGCATTTAACTTGGTCTTCTTGTAACTCGAAAATGAAATTTGCTCTCTTTGATTTTGAAGCTTTATTTCATATGCCCCTAGTGTGGAGGGTGATCCTTGATTAGGGTTCAAAAAAAGAAAATATATCATTAGGCTCAAAGGGGATCACAAAGGATAATTTTTTATATTTATGAAGGGATAGAGAAAGAAGGCCATTTTTCCTTTCAAACATAGTCATTAGAACCAATAAGCATTTCATTAGGAGAAAATATTATTTTCTTTCTAAAATCATTTTGAATACCTCAATGACATGATGTTGCACTCAATAAAGGCTGAAGGTATGCTCCTTAATACTATTGGCTTTATAGCCATGAACAACTAGTTGAGCCTTTAGAAACGAAAATCAAGCTGGCTTAAAAAAGGTCCGAATCTTATATTTTATGTATCAAGAATTAGTTTAAAAACATCTTGCTCAAAGGAAAATGAGATTTTGACTCGTGTTTACTCTCATTCTTCCTAAATCAAGGATTTGGAAGAGTGTCATAGAGGTTATGGTAGAAGATTATCGAAATGAGGGAGATCTTGAAATTACTATCATTATTTTAACACACGTTAAACTATTAGTATAAGAATCTTTTAAGAGTATGTCCCATTTGTTTAACCTTTAAAGAATCCATAAAAAAGAATATTTGGATGTGAAAGGTTTATGGTTGTGAAAGGTCTATACTTAAATGTCTTGGATAATCATTTATGTGGAGGTAAGTAACTTTTTTTGAGAAAGATCAAACTAATGGCACATGACCTACACAAGAAAAATTTTTCAAAATGTTCTAATTATCCTAGAAATTGAAAATCAATATTAACAAAATTCATGGTCGATGACAATATACATACTATTTACAAACCAAAATTCATTTCACAATTCACAGTTTCCAAAAAGAAATGTATAGAATTTAAAGTCAAGAAAGAAATTATATCTGGTGTCAAACTACCATAAAGTAGATGACCCTTAGACCAATCATAGTTTATAAGCATCCACCAACTCCAAATTTTGCTAGATTCGTATCTTTAAGGGTCGGGTTGTAAATCAGCTAGTGAAACACCAAAAGGTGTACCAAACTCCAAGTTTTCAAGCTTAAAATTTCCACAAGGTGCATGGTTATTTCCTGTCATCTCAATCATACTATCTCTATACTAAATTTTTAAGTAAAGAAAATGAATCCAAAAGCCAAGTAATTCAAGTTATAATTTATGGCAACATGTAATTCCCATAGTGGGTGGGAAGGTTTTCAAGCTTTATTGGAATAACAGAGGTCATCAAATTTTGAACAAACAAAGGAACAAGCTCAATGTAGGAAATCAATAAGGCATGATATATCTTCCTCTTTTTTTTTTTTTATTTTTTTATTTTTTGCTTTTGAGAATTGCCTAAGCTACTTGCCAAGTCTTTTTACCTTTGTAAAACCCTGGATCAAGAAAGTTCATATGAAGGGCTACGAGGTACAGGGATAAACCTATTGAAGTTGCTAAATGATAAAAGGCTAGGGGCGAGGACATTGCTAGATGGATTTCCTTATTTTCTCAACTCGCTATGGTCCCGACCACCATTGGCTATGATAAAATTATTTTTCGTCTCATACATGTTACTTGTTGCCCCTTGGTCAACAAGAATATGTATTATAGGACTGGCTCCCCAAAGATTGAGTACTTTGATATAATTGTCTTTCAATATACACCTCCCGGGATCCCCAATAGATGTGTTAGTATGATTAAACTTGAGTACTCTGAGGTAATTGCTGTTCAAATTGTACCTCTTCAAATCCCCAGCAGAGGTGTTGGTATGACAAAATTAAGTACTTTGAGGTAATTGTCTTTCAATTTGTACCTCTTTTGATCCCCAACAGAGGTGTTGGTATGATACAGGACTGTTTGTAATAATAATAATTATTATTAATTATTTTTGGTCAATTTGTACCTCCTTCTTGTTAAAGTCAAGGACTGCTAATTCTTTTTGTGCAATGATCTTTGCATATGCCCCTTGCGAAGGAGCACAATGTCAACGTGGATGGCTAGTGTCCACTGACTGTACATCTTAAATGTTAACTAACTGTCATTAAGCTTGTACTTCCCTAGATCCTCGGTAGAAGTGTGAATAATACTTTCTAGCTGCAAACGGACTCGCTTGTTTTGAGTAACTTTATCGAACTTGTAGTACTTCACCTTTAGAAAATACAAAAGAACTTAAATCAATATGCATGAATATATATATCTTATCAACAGTTATCTTGATTTTTATCCATGTATGTATGTCAATAAATGGAAAAATTAATGTATGAATTAATGAACAAATGAATAAGTGAAGGAATGAATGAATAAAAACTACGTTTGATAAGACAAATAGAATGTCAAGCAATGAGCTAAATATTGGCCATAGATATTATTGCACAGGCAAGAATTTATGGAATTCTAGTCATGATTTTACACTATCATTTCATCAACCAAAGCCAGTGATTTATTTGTTTGTAGTTGGTGTACATTTACAAGATTCAAAAGAATAAGAAACAAAAAGATCACTCTTGTAAACATTTCATTTTTCTAAGTTTATTAGTGGCTTTAGGGAGTTTTTGTAAATACTACTCATTCTTTTTGAACCTTATATTTGCAAAACCTTTCATGATCACTTCATTTGCATGCCCTATATTTACCAAGCCCTATATTTACAAAGCCTATATTTACAAGTCCAAGTAGCCAAAAGGTTTTCTCCATGATTATTTTATTACCCCGAATGCTTTAATGCCTCTAATAATGAGGTAGGAGTTCAAAATTAACATTCATCCTTAGTTCAAACTGGATTATGCTGGTATCAAGTAGCTTTTGAACATTTTTTGAAGGTAAAGCACACTTCTATTGAATATTCTCATATTCGTGCATGATTTTCACAATGTTCACTAATGTTATACCATTCAGGATAAGGAGGTTAATATGGAATAATGTATTCGGGAACAACAAGTGATATTGAAGCAATATAAGGTACAGTTCCTTATAGATTAATGGGATTTAATCAAATTTATGATTCTTTTGTGATCTTTTCCTGGTATGGTCATTAGAAGGTTGCTGTCTTGAATCGTAGAGACTTGTAGAGTTGAAAAGCAGACTAATCCATAGAAGTGCAAATTAGATAGGTTTATTTCAATTATCTGCATGGACCAAGGATTGGGATTTTGATCTAATGGTTTACTAGGTCCAGTCTTTGAGTGCCAAGGGTTGGGTTGAAGGCAATGGTAATCCTTGGGGATCGCCTAAAAGATCTTTGACAATTTTTGTTCATCCAAATAATTGCACTTTTATCTCTTGGATCTCCTATCCCATTCCTCTAACTACCCTTTCCTAGGCACTTTCCTGAGCTTCCAATCGATCTCCTAGATTCTAACCTTTTGAATTCATAAAAGATGAGGATGTTCCTTGTCAAGGCTTCTTTTTTAGACCCTCAATCATTTTTATCAATTTTTTGATCTATTTTTTTGTTCCTTGGGCTTGATGAGCAAATTCCTCTTGAATGGACTCTAATACACTGATTCTTGCCCCAATATTACCATCCATGTCATGATGTTTAGAAATACAATAAATGGAATTGTTTTAGTATATTGTAAAAATTATGAATGCATAAGCATATAAAGGTATGAAACTTTGCATATGTAAAAAAAGATGCAGAAATGAATTTACAAGTTTCCATGGGATATGAATGTCGAGTTAAAAAACTAAGAAAATCCTTCATAATATAGCAAACAAATGCAAAAAGAAAAATAAATAAAATGTATCATAGAAACATAACAACACTTATTAATATCAAGAAAATCAAATTATAAGAGTAAAAGGTTAGAAGTGTTCCCCTTTTGTGTACCTAATTAGGTACCCTCTAAAACTAGTATGGCTCTAACTGGGTAAAGCCCCCTATAGTTCATTACATGAGGTTTGAATTAATCATCAAAAAATGTTCTTGAATTGCTTTCTGAGTTTGAAAAGAATTAACGAGGTATCTTAATCTTTACCCATCGTGGGTTTATGTCAGAAAGGGTTTAATTCAAGTAGGAGTATCTTCCATGCCCATAACGAGGGTAACACTTAGGGCAGGCATAGGAATTTACACCTGATAGGCTTTTCACTGGCCTAGACAAAGGCTAACACCTCATAAGGTAGAGCTACTTTGCCCTCTCCTAAAATATTAGGTACCTATGCCCTCTCCATATACGTGGAAGAGAATCTAATGCATATGCACGTGCACAGTGTGTGCGAGAGAACAACTTACCTTTTATGACTTGACAATTTCAAAAATAATAAAAACCTTATTGTAAATTCCCTCCCAAAAATAATGCTGCAAAGAAAAAAAGTGTTAGAGAAAAACATAAAAACATGTTGCAAGATTTCAATATAAATCAAGAATGTAATAAAAATTTTATTTTGAAAATACTGAGAATTATAATTAAAAATTGATTGAAACTAAATTAATCAAAATTATTTAACATGTGATTAATCTTAGGCCTGACTCTCTAACTTGTCCCCAACGGAGTCACCAAGCTATCACAACGTGGCCTAGATATGAATCCTAGCCAACCCTACTTAAAATGGCGATGTACCTATTGTTCTTATATATATATATTCGTATATCATTATTTTTTTTTATTTTTGGGGCCATATCATTATTTTTATTCTTTATTTTTTGTACCTAGAGACTGAGTTGTCGAGATGAATTGCTTACTCAACTTTTCTAAATAGTTATTACGAAACTAAAATTTTTCTGAAGTCACCACCAATCTTATTTTGGCTAGGTGAGATTGGACACCTACCGAAGTTTATATTTTAAGGATTACGAAACCCATAAAAACAAATTCCAAGGTCTGTGCTCATACTAGAGATCGCTTGAAAAGGTCTGGGAGTTAGTTACAATTACAAGGATCGACCTCATGATACCAGGCAATTGATACCTATTAATCTCATGTTAATTTAAATTTTGATTTTTATTTGGTTTCAATATTTAATATTTAATTATAATTCCTGTATATCTGAAAATAAAATTTTACGACATAAAATTTATTTTTTTGGATGAGAAAATTGAGTTTTAATGTTTTTCAAAGACATCAATTTCTTCCATACCCTTCCGGAGGACTAGAAGAACACAAAAATTTTTATCAGTCTCTTTCGTACCCCGTTGGAGAGCCGGTGGAATACGAAAGGTTTTAAAAGAATCAAAATATCTTTTGTACTCCGCTGGAGAACCTATGGAATACAAAATGTTTTATTTTTTTGAAATTTGTAGAAAATCTAATTTTCACATTGAAAAGGGTGTCTCAATATTAAAATAATCCTTAGAACCCCTCGCATATTCTAGTAGGAATTTTATGTACTATTTTAACATCGAAGACATTACCTTAATTTTCAAAAATTTCAATTTTTGTTAAAATATTAATAAAATAACCTAAGACTCAAAAATGGTCTAAAATGATGAGCCTAATCATAGGATGTACTTTCGACATAAAAGTATCCTAATAATCGCCTATGACTTGGTTCTAATGCAAAATTACGAAAATGCCCTTAAGATATACCTTTGACGTAAAAGTACCCTGATTATCTTAAGGACTTGAAAATGATAATAAAAGGGTGAACATATCCTAAATATACACCTTTGGCCTAAAAGCATCCCAGTGCTTACTTAAGACTCGACTCAAGAAAAATTACTAAAATACCCTTAGGGTATACTTTCGAGGTGAAAGTATCTTCGTAACTCTAGTAAACACTAATATGATGATGAAATGATGAGCCCATCCTAAATATCCACCTTTGGCATAAAAGGATCCCGAATACTATCTAGGATTTGATTCTAAGTAAAATTACCAAAATGCCCTTAAGGTATACCTTCGACATGAAAGTATC
>JBBYHK010000023.1:149806-179842 GCA_038382065.1 Adansonia grandidieri | reverse complement strand
AAAATTATTTAATTATAATTTCTTCATATTTATTTTTAGTATTAAATTCGAGTTCGGGTTCAAGTCGGGCTCGGGTTCGGGTTTTTTTGGGTTCGGGTCATTTCGAGTTCGGGTCGTTTCGGGTTCGGATCATTTCGGGTTCGGGCCATTCGGGTTCAAGTTTTTTCGGGTTCGGGACGTTGACTTTTTGATCAAATCAGATTCAGTTCGGGTTCGGGCTCGAATTTTTTCGGGTGAATTTTCGAGTTCGGGTTCATTTTGCCACCTCTAGTCCTATTACCCTATCACCCAAAAGTGTGAAAGGGTGCGATTGGACCCCAAAATATTTGAGTCTCATTTGAATCCAAAACAGGTCTAAGTCAATTAAAATTTCCGGGTTTCCGATGGTCACATCGCGTTATGATCTTACGCAGGCCAATGGCATAAGTAGTTTGAACAATGAACCACTCTAGATTATATGTCTTCAGTCTCTAGTTCAACCATTTTGATCATTAGATTGTTCGAATTTGATGACACTAGTTAGAGGAGCAAAGCTAGAAATACTAACAAGGGGGTCGGTTTATAGTATGCATACATCAATACATATATATATTTATAGATTTAAGTAAAAATAAGTTGCTAAGGAATCGATATTTTCAAGAGTTAGATTATATATCTAATTTGATGGCTCGACCTGAATAACTTTTTAAAGTTTAAGTTCGATTTGATTTTTTTTAATTTAAAAATAAAATATAAAACATAGCTTTTTAATATAAAAAAAAGAGCTTCAAGGATTAAATAGGCTGAATTAAGCTACGCAAGCAAAATCATTTGCTATCCAAATTAATTTTGGTTCGATCCATGTATAGCTTTATTATAAAAATATTAGATTTAAAAATTATATACTATTAAAATCACAAACAATATATAAAAATCTTATAATTATAATTTTTTTCAATTTTTAAATATTATAGCATATGTTGCTATGTAAAAAAATTTAATAAAAATTAAAGCTTCAATGATAATAAAAATTATAATCTAATTAAGAAATACATAGAATTATTTAATAATATAAAAGAAAAACATATAATTACGTACATTTAGAAAAAAAATTAAAATGCAATATACAACTTTTATTAAATAATTTAATGGCTTATTTTTTTTTTCCATTACAAGTATAGAATGAAAAACATGTAAATGCAACTATTTGATTAATTGAAAAGATAAAAGAGAATTAAACTAATAATAATGAATAATGAAATTCATCATATCAAAATACAAATTTTACAAGGGTCAAACTAAATTTTTGGGTAGGCCAAGTATAATTTTACTTTGTTTTCAAGTGACCATACAAGATAATCAAAGCGTTATATATATATATATATATATATATATATATTGGGGGTTGGGGTGCAAAATATAATTTTACTTTATTTTCATTTAAGGATACAATATACCTCCAAAAAAACTTTAAAAAATTTAGGGGCGACCAAGGCATTTGCCTAAATAATGCACGAATAAAGACATACAAATTATGTATTACAGTCCCAAAGTATATGAGATTTTGTCTCGAAACATGTAACAAATCTTCTAAGAACTATTTAACCTTGAACATAAAATTAATTTTATTTGATATAAAGTAGACTTGTCCAAAAGTGGGGTAGGTTGAGTCCGACTTTGACAAGTTTTTTGTTAATTCAGGCTAGCCACGGTCGGTTTGAATTGATATTTAATAATTATAAATATATTTTTATTTAAATTTAATTGTAAAATATGTAAATATTAATATAAAAATAATTTTTTATTAATTATGCACTGATAAATATGAGTAATATGGGCATGCAGCCGGGTTGAAAATGGATTTGGGAAAAAAATCTAAATTTTTTCAAATCGTAACCCAACCTATAAACATCTTTAATTTAATGAGGTTTTTTTTTTTTTTAATCATTTGGGGGATGGTTTATATTTAACTAGAGTATTTCCCACACTTTACTAAGGGTTACTTTTTATATTTTATTTATTATTTATAAAATTAATTTGTTAATTTATTTGTCAGAATGGGTTAGAGAGTTTTTCTTTTTCTTTTTTTTTAAATATAATTGAATTTGCTGTATATGGTCATGGAAGGTATGTTTACCAAAATTAATGAAAATAATGTATGTCAAAAAGATATTTTTTTCATAGAATATATTCACAACATTACAAACATCGTTTTTAACACAACAAAAAGAACAAAGCATTGGCAGATTTAAGTTATTAACGAACTTTTGTAGTATAGTTACGATGAAAGAGCAAACACCTCATTGGCTGGAAAGTTGTTTGTTTTCCTTCACAAACTGTTTTAAGGTATTTATATGCTAAAAAAAGGAAAAAAAAAAAACATCAAAGCTTGTTAGCTATAGTTGGTTTTCTTTCATCCTTTTTTTCAGCATTTTGTACCTCATAAAAAGTTCTTCAGTGCTGGCATATTGTCTTCATTTGGTTATTCTGGTAAGTCTTTTTAACCTTGTGTTCGAGCTTTAGAGTTGTTTCTTTTGGTTCTAAACTTAGGTATTGCTTTGATGTATATGCAAGTATGACTGATTCTAGAAAGAATGATCATTGGACAACTATTGGAGGCAAGATTATTAAAGGCACTTTAGTCATGACTTCATCAACTTTATGAACTTTATGGATAAAAAGATAAGAAGCTTCAATCTCAAAGGATTCTTTCGTCATATAAACTTGGAAAATGCGTTTCTGTTTCTCTAATCTCTTTAAGTGATTCCGGAAGCATGGTATATAATTAAAGCTGTAAGTTTGATCATTGATCCTTTTAGCAATTTATCTTCAGGCTCGAATAAAATACATTGTGTAGTGCCAATGGCGTCGTCAACAGTAATGGGCATTTTGCAGTTGCAACGAAAATTTTGTCTCATTTAAAATAAAGATCTCAGTGTCTGTACATATTGTTTCTGGTTTAGTATAAGCAACTTGAAGTTGAAATTTTCTCATGGTGTTCTAGACACCAAAATTTTCTATCACATAATATAATTGCTCAGTTGTATTGGTTATAGGAGCTGTGAGTACTAGGTGATTGTGTAATATTAGAAAATGAAAGAAAGTTATTTGATGGATAAAGTACTTAGTTTCTACTCGATTTCTTGGTAGTGGCTGCTCAATAGACCTACTCAAAGGTCGAGTACTCATCCAAGCTTGAAGGTTTATATATTTGAGAATGTTTGAACAAAAATATTAAGTTCAAAAATTGAGCTTAGGTAAAAAAATTAAGCCTCCTTAAACAATGGTTTGCGCTTTGTCTCCAACTTCCAAGGTCCGAGCACAACCCAACCTAACACATTTTATTATTATATAATAAATATTAATTTTATATTTTATATAATTTTTATCATATAAAAATACATATATAATATAGTGTAAATATAAAAAATTAGGTTAAATTATTTATATTTTTAAACTTAATTAAAGAAAAAATTAAATTAATAAAGATTAAAATTTTAAAAATATATATTTTCAAAGAAAAATAAATTATAAAAAAAACATAACATGGGCAAGCTTAAAGAGGTTTGGATTATCTATTTACAAAAATGAGTGAGCTTAGCCAAAATTTTAGGGCTATATTTTGGGTCGAGTCAAGCTTGAACAAGCATGTTTGACGTTAAAATCATATTTAGGCCCAATCCGAACCCGACTCGACATAGCCCATGAACACCTCTATTGCTCAATAGTCATTTTGTTGTTCTATTTTTTTTTTTTTTGGAAGTTGGGGAATCATATTGAGACTTAGTAGGTTGACCTTGAATCTTTTATATTTGAATATGGTAACAATGTAGGTTTTTATGATTAAATTTTTGCAATGTGTTTGAAAATGATTTTAGGTGGAACTTACCTAACTTACATAGTTCTAAGGCTGGTGAAATATTAGGATTGATCATGATCCTAGATAATGAACAAGTTACAATAGATATTTGACCTATATTTAAGACTGAATAAATGGTTGTTAGATGATTTCGTTTAAAAATAAAAATTTTGAAGTTTTATAGTTGAATAATATATTTTTTGATAATATCATTGGAAAGACTTAAGGTTTAGAGTTTTGTTACTTAACCATATATTTTGTTACTATCATAAAAATGAATACAATGATGGATTTGTTTTCAGTTCTTAAAAGCTAGTCTTCATTCAATTGCAGCATAACTATACCATCTCTGCGTAAAAACATAGAGAAATAATAGCATTAATAATAGTGATTGAGCAATCAATTATTTAACATTTGAAATTTCGGAACACATACTCTTTTGTAGATTTCTTTTTCAACTTATTAAGCATTTTTTTGATATTAAGTTGTGCCTTTTTTTTTAATGATGGTAACTAATATTCCAATCATATCTTGAGAGACGAGATGCAATGGAAGAAATAGTATTTGTATTTGGATTAAATTACTTTATTCGTAATCACTAATTGCGGAGTCAAATATGCACTTCATAGAACTTCATTGATTTTTTTTTTCTTTCTTTAGTTCTTGTCTCTAATTGTCTAGCATTCAAAAAGTTGAAGTGGAAGGTAAAGGAAGATGTAACTGTTGTATTTGATCTTGCAACTTTCATAGATCTAATACAATTCATTGTATTTGGAAGTGGAATAACAATTGTAGTATTTTTTTTTTCTTTGATTGACATAAAAATCAAAAGAAAAAAATGACATAAATTTGGTCGTCTTTGAGGATATTTAAGAAGTGTATTAGGTTTGATAATTCCTTGCTTACGTTGATCCGTTTACGTAATATAGCTTACTTGTTAGATAATTAATTAATCGTAGAGAACTTAAGCCTTTATAGTATGAAGAATTAGACTTGATTGTCAACAGTTAGGAAGTCATGTCTGATGAAGTGATTATTTGCACGCGGATTGATTGACTTCCAATGCTTAAGAATCTTAGCCTTGACAGTAGATTTCTAAAATTTCTCCAAGAGATAAGTGTAGCAATGCATTGTTTATAAGTGATCTGACTAAATTTAAGAGACTAATTAGTAACAGGGGTGATCAATAAATTATTGGATTAATGACTAAGAGTGCATTAGAATTGACATATAAATTTAAATTCGATTTTAATCGTCTTTTCTCTCACCCTCAAATTATCCAAAAAAAATTAATAATAAGGGTGATAATATTCATAAGCTTCTATTTATGTAAACATGGTAACATAATAAGCTTTCAACTCATTTAACATATTTCATCTGAAAAACCTGTATCAACTTTTCTTTTCATCCACCTAGACTCTTGAGATGAAATTTTGATTGATCTAGGCAATAGATTTTAACAATAAAACAATTGGTGAAGGAAAAAGAATTTTGCACGAAACCCATTCCAAATTGATCTCGATTAATCCAACAGAAGCGACACCATCGAGGAACATCAACATCAAAAGAATAAAAACTCTACCATTCTTTCACCAATAATCCATAGCAATTCCTTGTCAACCCAAACTCTTTTCACCAATAATCATCCCATCCAATCTTGTACCTTAACAATCCATTCAAATAATTGAAGAAATATTTGAATTGCTTAAAACAAAGAAGATTTGAATAATAAAACATGGTTAGAATACTTGTAAAAGATTTCAAGAAGGAAAATGTAAGTAAAAAATGTAAAACAAATAATTAATATATATATAAAACACCTCGCATTAAGGTGAAAAAAGTTTTAATACTAGAGTATGTTAGATTGGATTTGATGTAGACTCAGTTGATCTGCCCCAGTTGTTTCAACATAGGATATTAAGGCGAGGATTTTAAACCCAGAAAAGCAGCGTGGATGTCTAACAGACCTGCCAAAGTGATTCTGGGCCAATTTCTTTAAGCTTTAAAGCTTAGTCTAACTCTGCATTTTCTCCATAAATCCATGAGAATTTGACAACTATTATTTCAATAAGGCTTTGTTTAATTGAAAAATTTTAATCTAATGATTAGATCTCATAATCATTTTTACTTTGTAAATTTTTTTTTTTCATTTTTATTAATCTAAGCTTAAAGTTTGCATTTTTGTTTTGTTTTAAATAGATTCACTTACGAACTAAATATTGAAAAACAAATAACAAAATTGAACAAAAAAAATTATTTTAAAGGCAGACCTATCCACGAGAATGGTCGGATTGGGCCAAATCCAATTAGCCTTTCAAAACTATCACCCAAGATCTGCTTTAACTCGTTGAGCTCGAATAGCTTTGTTTGAACTGTTTATATTTATATTGTATTACAAATTTTAAATTAAAAATATTTTTATTAATTGATTAATGAAAGGGTCAAACTGATTTGAATTACTAAAAATTTATATTAAGATGATTTCAATTTGGAATGAACCATATAGGTAACTTGTCTTTCAAATAGATCTACTTGAGAGATTCTCAAATAAACTACTCGGGAGATCCATGATTTTTAATTAACATTTAACATGCATAAAAAGTCATATAATCAATACAAAAATTTGTTAGAAGATAAGCGATGAATTAGACAAATGCTTTAGATATTTTAGATTATAATCAACATGCATGCTTTAGTTATATTAGAATGGAAATCAAAGTGACAAATAAACCCTTTAAAGTTCCAACAACGCTACTTTTGCTTTTGGTGGACCAGAATATTAAGTTGGAAAATAGGAAGTGATTCTCTCGCAATCTCGTTGCATATAAAACTTTATTTCCTATTCCAAGATCTGCGCGTGAAATTTAAGATCAAGTTGTTAGTTTTGTAAGATCAAAGCGTGGAATATATTCGATGAACAAGAACAAGAATATCTATTCCAATATAACCAAATTGTATTACACAAAACATGATTGTTTTTTGGTTTTCAAGTGAGAAGAAAGATCTTATTCATGACGTTCTGAAGTTCCATTAATACTGATCAAAGACCTGTAAAGAAACCTTAATTTGAAACCACATTTAATCCAGCAAAGCGACAGCAATAATGGAGCCATGCATGCATGCAATTTTATACATATATATATATATATATATGTATCACTGGCCAGCAGCAAAAGCCTCAACAGGGAAAGTCTTGGTGATTCCAGCAAGACTCTTGAAATGGATCTTGTCTGGTTTTTTACCATCGATGGTGATCTCACTCACTGGAGGCCATAGCATCAGCTCCTTGGCCTTCACTCCCTTGAGCTTCTTGATCCTTTTCTTCTCAACAAAGCCGTTGATCTCACTGTCATAGCTCACCAGCTTGCTGATCAACTTGTACTCATGCTCCACGCTCTTCTCCTGCACAATCCACATGTATCCAGTCTCCTTCACGTAACCCACTTCAACCACGTTGGCCAGTGGGAGAAGCCCTTCTGGAAGCTCGAACTCCTGCAAAATTGAAACTGCCAGTTTCAGTCCTTCCTCGTGACCTTTCTTCACGATGCCTCCTTCCTTCTTATCTGCCATGCTCCAAATTAATTCCTCTAAAGCTTGATTTAATGTTGTTGCTTTGAAGATCTCTAGTGGGTGAAAATGGGTAACTAATAAGTCTAATATATAGAGTTTCAGAGATAAATGTGGGACAAGATTAGTGGGGAAAACCATGTTTAGCTGCATTGAAGTATTCGTCGTCCTATATATTTATACTCAACTAATGGTAATGGTATATGTTCTATATATACTGTCACATAATTTTCCTCACCTTGTCCATATTCTTTTAATTTATCTATACAACATAAATAAGATCGAAAATTTTTGAAACTTTTTTTCTTCCGAAAATTTATTAATATTTATTTTTAGATCTTGATATTTAAATTTTATTTATTAATGAGATATGATCTGTCTATTTATATATGCTCAATGCATCAACTTTAAGTTATATTTATAAATTCAGGTCATGCTAATTATGTCTATAATCTATATATGTTTAAACTTTAAAGTGTAACCATAATAAAAGAATTTTAATTCACTTTCATCCACGCCGAACAAATCCTTGCGGCTAATAGCTTGTTATTTTTTATAGTTACTATAAAGTGTATATTGAACGAACGTAGAAATTAATCGATTGGTTTATATAATTATCTTTAAAAATAGGGATGATAATGGATAGTGTAAATTCGAATATTCGTAACTATTCGATCTATTTTTTATAGATTCGGATATTATGAATTCAAATAATATTTGGATTTAAATATTATGATTATTATTCGCAGCAGATTTAAAGCAGATACGGATATGAACCCTTAAATATCTATTATCCTAATCTACAATACTTTTACGGATAATAAATTTAGATAATAAAATCCATTTATACAAATATGTATTATATATGCGGATAACAGATTCGTATATCTAAATCTGCTATCATAAAATGTAAAAAATCTATACTCCATGTAGGACTCAAACCTTGACTTGTCAAACTAACCATTAGACACTTTATCGAATGATTTACTCTTGGATTTTGAAATAGAATGCAACTAAAATTAATTTATATATAAGTATAATAATAATTTTAAAATATTTTTCAAAATAAAATATAATAATAAATTAATTATATAATTGCAATAATTAGATTATATATGATGACTAAATATGTATATATTATAAATAACAACATATTTTATTACAATATCAATAGATATATAATTATGTATAATTAGAATACATAATATTTATATAAATATTTTATTATAATATTATATATAAATAATATTTCAATATTACATATTATATAACTTTATTTGATATAATCTAATATTATAATACGATGAGAGATCTACCTACACTTGTATAATATTAAATTACTTTTACACACTTACATAACTTTTTATAATATTAATATTTTAACAAATTGATCGTTAGATTAATATAATTGTACTAGTTGAGCACATAAAGTTTCAAATCGATTGGATACTCTATCATATCAATCAAAAATATTATTTTTTCAATAAATATTTAACATTTTAAAATTTTTTTACATCCAGCAAATAGTTAGATATTTTTAATTTACTCAAAACTACATGTGCATAATTTATGTGAATAGAATATGAAATATGATAGTCAAATTAAACAAATATAAATTACATAAAGAATTATAAAAATTTGTAAAACTAATCTAGTTTTATACTAGTATTAAGTGGATCCTTCCTCTTATAACATATAATACTATAGTAGTATATGGATGTAATATCAATAATATTATATGCTTGCAATGTAATACAGTCAACAGTATTAATATATTATATTATGTAATATATTATAATAATATTATATAATATTTAAATTAATATATAACATATGATATAATATAATGCTATATGGTATATTTTATAATCTACCATGTTAAGTAAATATAATATATGATATCACATATTTAATTATAATATATGATTAATGATATTTTTGTTATATGTATTATGTGTCCTATATCACGTATTAACTTTATAAAATTACGATATACTTTTTGTTACTAATTATTTTTAATTATTAAAATTAATTCTTCATATTATTTAATTTTTTTGTATATTGGAATTGTTATTTTATTAACTAAGTTGTTATTTTTGTATTGTAGAATTTGTTTGTTGGTTGTTAATTATAAGTGACTTTGAATCAAAATTATTTTTTTTTAATTTTATAGTTTTCTTTAGAAAAAGAAATTGACATATTAAATTTGGAATTTTTTTTTTACGGATTCGGATATCCAATAGATAATATTATTTAATTCGGATACAGATGTGAGTAGTAATGTTCGAGTTTAATGTGGATAATAAAAAAATTCAGATTTCAATGCAATTTTTGCAGATTCGGATATTACAAAAATTGCAGATATCCAATCCATTACCATCCTTATTTAAGAGATAACATCTAGTAGATTTGGGCCTATTGTGTTGGGTAGGCTGTCTGATCCATGGCCAAGTCTACTTACTAGTCTAACATGTGATTTTTTTTTTTTTGATATGGTATTATATATTATAACTTTCATATTTTTTTTTAATTTATCTTATTACTTTTATTTTGAATTCTAAGCTCAGGGCTGAATTTGACATGGTTGACCCATTTAAGTATAAATCACTATTTATAATATTAAAAAATTATTTTTATATTAATATTTGCATTTTTTATATTTAAATTTAAATAAAATATATTATTTTATCTACAAAAAAAAATATATTGCTTTAGGTTGAGCTTGCTTGAAACTTAAAATCTAAGACATAGGCCTGATCGTACCGAGCCTATTATGTTGGGCAGGCTATCTGATCCATGGCCTGGTCTACTTACCAGTCTAACATGTGATTTTTTTTATTTTTGATATGGTGTTATATATTATGGCTTTTATATTTTTTAATTTATCTTATTACTTTGTTATATTAATAGCATACTTTAATTATCATTACTTGAAATAATAATAATAATAATAATAATAATAATAATATTCAAAAAGTATTTAAAATTTTACTATTAACATGCAAAAACTCTCAATATTTAATGAGTTTAACTAATCAATTTTTTTTTTTTTAAAAAAGTGATGAATGGATGATATACTTTATTGACAATGCTTTCAAAGCACATGATATGATTTACTTTTTGATAAGTTATTATTTTATCATATATAGACTTGCTCAAAGATCGAGCTACCCACTTGGCCCAATTGAGCCTGGACTCGGGTTCTCATATTTTTGTTTCATACTAGCCCGACTCGACTTATAACAGTAATTTTAAATTAAAATAACATATATTTTATTTAAATTTAATTATAAAATATATAAATATTAATAACAAATATTATTTAATGTGATGAACAATAATTTTAGCTTGAACATGTGAGTCTAGGCATATTAAATAAGCGTCTGGGCTTGGGATTTTAAAAAATTCAGGCTGCGGCTCGCCTCAACCCATGAGCAGGTTTAATCACATATAAAATATAAATTAAGTTTTTAATATTTAATTAAATTATATATGGTATTAATAATTAATAATTAATAATTAATATTTAATATTTGATTCATTTTTATATGATATTATTTATTATGACTTTCAATTTTTTTAATTTATCTTATTATTTTATTATACTATTATCAGACTCTAAATATCTTTACTTAAAATAATAATAATAATAATAATAATAATAAGAAAAATATTCAAAAAAGTATTTAAAATTTTACAAATAACATATGTAAACTCTTAATAGTTAATGAGTTTAACTTATTAAATTTAAAAAATGTGATAAATCAATAATATAATTTATCAATAACATTTTCAAAACTTATGATATGATTTACCTTTTGATAAATTAAAAATTTATAATATATAGACATGTTCAAGGGTCAAGCTGCCCACTTAAACTAATTGGGCCTGAGCTTGTGTTCTTATGTTTTTGTCCTAGATTAACTTGGTCTAATCGGAACAGTAATTTTAAATTAAAATAACATATATTTCATTTAAATTTAATTATAAAATATATAAATATTAATAAAAATTATTCTTTAATGTGATGGACAGTAATTCTAGCTTAAATATACAGGTTTTGGCACGTTAAATAAGAGCCTAGACTTGAGATTTTAAAAAAATTTAGATTGCAGCTCGGCCCGACTCATGAGCAAGTTTAATCATATATAAAATATAAATTAAAATTTTAATATTTAATTAAATTATATATGATATTAATATTTAATATTTAATTCATTTTTGATATAGTATTATCTCTTATAGCTTTCATATTTTTTAATTTATCTTATTATTTTGTTATACTCTTATCAGATTCTAATTACCATTAATAATAATAATAATAATAATATTCAAAGAAGTATTTAAAATTTTATAATTAATATACACAAACTCTCAAAATTTAATTAGTTTAACTAATAAAATTAAAAAAAATGTGATAAATGGATAATATACTTTATGATAATATTTTCAAAGCTCATAATATGATTTACTTTTTGATAAATTAATATTTTATCATATATAGACATGTTCAAGGGTTGAGCTACCAACCCGGCTCAATTGGGTTTAGGCCTAGGTTCTCATATTTTTATATTAGACTAGCCCGGCTCGGCTCAGAATAGTGATTTTAAATTAATATATTTTATTTAAATTTAATTATAAAATATATAATATTAATGAAAAAACTTTTTTAATATAATAAATAGTAATTCTGACTTAAATAGGCAGTTCTGTGCACGTTAAATAAGGGCCTGAGCTTGAAATTTTAAAAAAGTTTGGGCTGTAGCCTAGCCCCACCTATGAGCAAGTTTAATTATATTTAAAATATAAATTAAGTTTTTAATATTTAATTGAATTATTAAAAAAATATTAAAATAAAATTCATAATTAAAGTTTTTGGTTTAGAAAAAATTATTTAATTATAATTTCTTCATATTTATTTTTAATATTAAATTTAGGTTCGGGTTGGGCTGGGGTTCAGATTTTTTCGAGCAGATTATTTCGGGTTTAAGTTTTTTTGAGTTCAGATTCTTTCGAGTTTAGGCTATTTTTGATTCGAATTTTTTTAAATTCAAGCCATTAACTTTTTTATCTAACTGAATTTAATTTAAATTTAAACTCAAAATTTTAAATTCGAGTTCATTTTATCACTTCTACCTTTTATAGGTTTGGAACTTGTTGGGTAACCGTAACAGTCCAGATACAAATGTGTGATTTTTCGAACAAATTTCGTACAGGATTTTTGAAGTTACGAACAAAAAAGGCCAATTGGTGAAGTGAAATGAGCACGTATGAGCAGCACGTGACAGCCATATCCTATAAATACCCAATAACAAGCAGAAGAAGAAGAAGACGGTTGACGACGCGAAAATCATTTGATTTTGAAAAGTTTCAATTAAAATTAAAAAAAAAAAAGAAATGGAGAGTCAGAGCAGCAACAAAGCGAGCTCATCATCCACTAAGAAAGCTAAGAAGCAGAAGCTTTCTCTAGAAGACTACGTCGATTTCCTTTCCTCTCACAAACAACTTCCTCTCAACGTCAATTTTCTCAACCAGGTTCGATCCTCTCTTTTTTTCATTCAAATTTTCAAATTCCTTGTTCGAATCTAAATCATCTTATTTACTTTTTTTTGTTCTTGATGATCTCATTTGTTTAATTTCTTGTTCCTAGATTATCTCCATTCACGGTTTCAAGAAACCTTACGTGCAAAAGGTAATTGGAGAAACTCTGTTTGTCTTATTTGATTTGTTGATCGTTAGTATTATTCACGCTAGATTGAACGAAAACTGAGTAGAAAGCGTTGAGCGATGCGGTGGAGACGCTTGATCTGATGGATCCATCACGTTCCACGCTGAAATCGAGCATATCATCTGGCGCGTGGCTCACACAGGAGGAGATAATCGGCGACCTCAACCTTCTGGAGTGGCAAGAGTGCTGTGTTACCTCAATCCAAGCCCTAAACTCATCGACACTAGCTGGTCCTGAACAACAATCCATCCCCAAAGCCCCAGCCAAAAGGAAGAGAGGCGCGGTTGTCGCTGTTGCCGAAGGCGCTGATTCTTTCTCCTCAGCTTTAGTTTCCTTTCAATGATCTTGAGTTTTGAATTTCATTGGTATGTTTGTACTCAGAATGTCTTTTAAGTTTCAAAGCCAGATTTTATTTTATTTTATTTTTTTTACTGATTGATTATTATATTAACCTCTTTTCCTTTTTGTACTTTAGGCGGGAGAAGCTGTGATTTTGGAGAACTTGGAAGGGCACTTTTCGACTCACACCAGGACCAGTAGGGTTAGGGATTTTATTGGGATTTCCAGAGCAAGGGCTGTTAATGTCTTGCATTATGAAAAAGTAGAAAAAGTAGTTAACCATACGTTGTCGTTTATTGTTATTGCACTTGCTGATTTTTGCATCAAATTCAAATGCATTGCAGTGTCAGTGCAGAAATAGAATGGCTAGCTGACGTTACCACTGCAAGTAAACTTAAACTGCGTGGTTCTTCGTTTTGTTGTGAGCCAAACCAACATGCATTGCAGTGTAATCTATTCTATGACATACTAAATCATTACTATAAATTAATTTTTTATTTTTATTATTCAATTCCCGAAGTCTAAATAAAATATTTTATTTTATTTTTAAACATTTGATATAAAAATTAATGCAGCACATGACCGAAGTTAAGGAAATTTTGTGATTATGAAAGTAACACTGTGAACAATTTGATTATGTAACATCTTGTACAAAAACAAAGGTCTGGAGCCATATCCTCAATGCTTATAGAGCTTTCATGTTTCTGAAATGAGAGAGCAAATTAAACTAAAACAATATTACAGCAACCAGATATCTGAAACTCTCCTAATTTTTTGACTTTTTTTTTTTTCATTTTCCCAAGAAAAACAATCACCTTTAAAAATATGAGAATTTTGGATGCATCACAGTCAAGGAAGGAGCTTTGGATATGCTTTATTGTTGACTAGCTACGAACCAGCTATATAGCTGAGAAATAGTTGAGGAAATTAGCAAATCATTGGAGATATCCTAAACTATTAAATATTAACATTATCAAAATTGAAGGAAAAGAAGAGAAATAATAATAACTAATGCAAACGCAATAACAAAAACAAAAGATAAGAGTAAAGGAAAACATAGTCTATTCTCAACAGGTTAGCCTACATGATATAAGAATGAACTACGAAGACAACATGCATCTAAGTCGGAATTAATTCATTTGATTAATCTAAAATGGTGGAAAGGAGAAGTAGGGAAGGAGAGAGAAGAGATAAAATTAAAAGGATATTACATGAAATGCAACTAACCTAAAACTTCTTGCCAGTCTTTTACAAAACTTTTTATTCTCCCGATTCCATTAATAAGTCTTTCATCTTCTCAACCTGTACATAAGGAGGTAACAAAATGGCATATATATATATATATGTTTTATAATCCCAAAGCATAATAGCTTTGCAGAAACCACAAACATAAGGCATGCCAACAACAGTTACTACAGAAATCAGTTTAGTGATTGCATTGTTTCGCTTATAGCGAAAAGTTAGAATCAACAACGTTCAAACAAATATTACTGTGTTAAACTAATTTATATCCTAATTTCAATCAAAACTATCAGATATACGACCCAGTATCAAGAGAAGAGTCTCTAACTTAACATTTTCACGAGTTAGAAACAACATTAACAACATCAAGTAATTGACCTGGTTATCAGGTATCATCTTTGTCTCATTTTGCCAGCTTAACTATCGAAATCACAAAATACATGCAAATAAATAAATAAATAAATAAATAAAAACCAATAATTTATCTTCAAACACTTACTTGGTTCACATACGGATTCATTGATAAAAAAACTGAAATTAGAAACACATCACGTGCATTCTATATCTGTCCCATACAGATTTATTAACCAATTCATTCTGACATTTTAAAATCCTACGTAAGTCCTCCTGAAAATCGTGTCTATAAATAGCGTTAAGAGAACTTACCAACCCCTCCTTGTTCAAACTTTCTAACACAAAACAAAATTGAACAATGTTCCCAACTGATTTTAACAACTCTCTTCATGTTACCTATAAAATTGGCTGTGCCACAACTGGCTAGATGTTTAAGCCAGAGGCACACAAACGAAGCCCCTAAAGCTAATAATATAAAACAGAAACACCAGCAAATTGTTTTTTTTTTTTTTTCCGAACATTTACATTCTTCAAATGCAAACTAATTTCTAAAAATGTCAAAGCACAAAAAGCACACAAAACTACTGATGGAATTAAAACGAAAACACTAACAATCAATTTCCAAACACTGAAGCAAAGCAATTATTAGCTGGACAGGGGCGTATGTGTCCTCCGTCGATCAATTTGGATCTCGTGTATATTCCCTCCGTGGACCTCGACCTCAGTGGAGCACCTTTCAGCTTAAGACGGTAGCATGAAACCCAACAGCTTTCCGTCTATCGGCTAATACTCCAGGCAGATTCAATTGCGAAATTGAGGATCAACTCGACGCAAATTAAAGGGGTAACTTCTATTTTACTAGTGTTAAAACCATACCTTGCTTCGGAGTTGTTCGATAATAAACAGAGAAAAAAATTCCATTAATTACAGTGATTAAAAAAAAAAAAAAAGAAGCTGTGCAACCTCAAGTTAAAGAGTTTAAAATTTTCAGCAATTGCTTTATTTAAAATATATCCTCCTATAGATGGAGCTTACTAAGAACATTAATTTATTCAGAAACAGCAATATTTTTGGGTTTTTGAATCCAAATATCATTCTAATAAAAACCCAAAAGCCAAAAAGAAATATTACTAAATGTTATCATATATGGATTAATAATAACTTAAAAGTTTCCTTCAAATAGACTATATAGCAGGAACATACTTCACGAATTAATCCTTCCATATCTATGGTGATGCCCAAGATCAGAAGTGGCATTGCTAGAGTTAAGAATGCCCAAAATCATAATTTACTTCAGCGTTCAGCCATGAACTGGTTTACAAACTCTCCCACATTCACTTCCTGATCAGCAACAAATGGCCATAAACAAGAAGAATCAGTGATGCTTAGCTCCTCCAATCTAACCGCTACTTTTTCTCTCAAATCCTTCAGCGCCATTGCGTAGTCCACCAGCTTCTCCGGAGCCAAGTTCTCAATCGGCTGATCCAACCAAAACTCAGCATTCATGTGTTCTTCCACTTCTGCTGGCTTGGCTAGATGTCGATCAAGAACCGCGTCCACATCATCGGTGGCGTACACTTTTCCCGATTTTGCTAACGCGAGGATGCCAACTTCTGCCCCGCACAGTGTCGAAAGCTCTTTAGCTTTCTTGAACAACCCTCTCCTGCGTTTGCAGAAAGTTACTTGGCGTCTGCTTTCGTCTTCCAGTTTCTTGATTTCAATCCGTTGACGACCTCGGCTGCTTCTTGTTTTCTTCGCCTCGGTAGTGCTTGGCATTGCGTTATGATCCTCCATGGAGATCGAGAAAATAGAGAAGATCAGCCGAGGAGAAAAAATTAGTTCAACACTGCGGTTTTTAACTTGTATGTGTCTTTAGAGGATAATACTAAAGAAAAGCCTACATGGGCTTTTATAGTTTAGCTAAATGACCTAACTTGTGGAAGAAGAAATAACCTTTCCTAATTGTTTCTCCCTTTAATGAGACCGACTTGCAACTTTAAATTTCTTACCATTATTAGTAGTGTTACCTTTTAAGTTATTGAATCCAAGATTTGAATATTAATATATGCAAATCTTTTTTTTACGATTATTGTTTCCTTTATAAAAAATATTGAATGAGATTATTATATGCATATCTTTCTCTTACTATTATTGTTTCCTTTGTAAAAGAAAAATATTAAATGAGATTATTTTGCTTAAAGAAATATTAAGATTTAATAAGAGATTTGAAGAATGAAAAAAAAAAATACGAAACAATTCTCAATAAAATCTTTATTCTTTTACTAATTTAGATTTGAACCTTTGGGTGAAGTTCAAGTTTTATTACTTATAAATTCAATATAATTTTATGTTGGTTTGCTTATTTAACTGATTTGGCTTTTTAATGATTGTATCATTTGATGTATATATAAATTTATTTGATTGTAATTGTACTTGTAATTTTTAGTCACTTGTATATATTAGCTCTGTAGAAAAACAAATGAAGGACTTTTAGAGTTCATATAGAAAATTTATGCAGTGCGAATAAAAAAGAATAATAATAATAATAAAAAAAACCATCTTCAACTAACATAGATTTGTGTCTTCATTTTTGTTTTCATTGTATGTTTGTTATTCTCCTCACTATAAAGAATATGAAATAAAATATATTTGTTTACTACAAGTAAATGATAAAAGTGGACATATTGATTTTTATTCTTTCACATATTCGATCTATGATCTTTAAGAATTCTATAAGTAAAATTCTATTAAATATTAATATTAATATTAATATTAACTAGTATTAAGCCTCCATTTCATTGGGGGTTATTATTTTGTATAATTTTAATTAATTATTAATAAAAATTAATTTTAAATTAAATTTTAGTGCATAATAGTTATGATTTAATTTTTTATTTAGAGTCGAATACGAATTTTAAATTCATCCATTAGTTAACATGCGTATCAATCAAATTTAATACATTGTTTAAAATAAAATAAAAATAATTAATAAAATAATTTTTAATTTTTTTCTTGATTACATCAAGTATACGAATCCTAAAGTGACCTACAAGTTAAAATGCCTTTAAATAAATTATTTACAATTAAAATAAAGATAATTAATAAAATAATTTTATTTTAATTTTTCCTCGAAAGGGTTGGAATGGGTTCTAAATTGATCCTCGACTCAACTTGTGGACTAACCCTATTAAACATACCATTTAAGAATAAAATAAAAATAATTAATAAAATAATTTCTTAGCTTTTGTTTCTAAATGGGTAGGGTATGTGTACACACAAATTTCGTGTCGAAAATATGACAAAGAAAATTTAGAGACAAATAAATTAACTTGATTTATCAGACTTGAGTTGCAATCTCTGAATGTTCTTTAAAATAAAGAAATCCTTTGATTCTTTTCTTCAACAAAACTTTGATCCAAGGGTCTTGAGACTTGATCTTGAATCGTTGAGGTTCGCTTCAAGGGTCTTGTAGACTTGATCTTGAGCAATGGAATTTATCTCCTCTCTGTTGCCGAAACAAGATCGAAGAACAGCTTGTGGAAGAACGAGAGCCGTGTTCTTCGCGTTCTTGAGAGAAAACTTCTTGAGACTTTGAAAGGACTTGAATCTTCAAAATTTGCTTCTTCTCTTCAGGCTTGTGAATTGTTTTCAATGGCTTTGGTGGAGATCCATTTTTATAATGCCAATGAGCCAAGTAAAAAAGAGTTCTTAAAAAAATATAAATTCTTTAATAAATTTATCTTGATGAATTATCTCTCAATTAATTTAATTTAATTAGAGATAAAACTCTTTTTATTTATCTCTAAATTAATTTGAATTTAATTAGAGATAAAACTATTTAATTTATCTTTAAATTAATTTTAATGTAATTAGAGATAAAACTCTAAATTAATTTTAATTAAAGATAAATCTCTATTTATAATATCATCAATTGCACATGATGACGCAGACTTTAATTGAAAATTCCTTAATTAAAGAAATTTCAATGTACATGTGATAATTTGTGATTGATCAAAATTTTTCTCTTTCTACAAATGCCCCTTCAAGACTTGGTTACGTACATGAGTTTTTTTTTTTTTTTTTGAGTGTAGCAGGTGAGCAAGTCTTGAAATTTAATTTGAGACCAACATTTATTGCACCTTTGTATTGGTCTTAAAATATTTGCAAGTTTCAATTTATTCCCACATGATCCTTATATATGATAAGTGAGAAATTTAATTTTGACTTGATATATATATATATATATATATATATTTTTCCTTGATGGCGTCATAGCCATGCATCAAGAGCCATCTCAAATGGTGCTCCATATTGACCTCATGTCTCGATTTTAATTCTTTGCCCAAATAGATCACTATAAATCTTCTTAGCATTAATATATAATTCAACTAGGAATTGGTCTTTAAATCCAAGTGTCATTTCATTGGAATTTGTCTCTTTTTGTATCCATCCCAAGATAGATTCTAGCCAACTTTAATCTAAGGTCTATTCCAAATTCAACTGGGATTTTCAAACCAACTCAACTAGGATTCAATAGTTTTTTTATTTTTAATTTTTTAATGCCAATCCTAGTCCAAGTGGAACTAGCTTATTTTCTCTATAAAAACAACACTTCTTTACCCAATTTTGTCATTAAATCCAAATCAAGATCTCTTTAAAAGTGAGGTAAACATTCTTTCGTCCTCTTAGTCTCGGTTCTTTTTTTCTTGTAATCTAAGCATAGAAATCTCATGCATCATGCTTCATTTGTCATCATCTATGCATGAATCTTGACACTTTGCTTTTTTTTTTTTTTATTTGCCACCACAAACATCACGTTTATCTTATGTATTGACAATTATTATTAATTTTAATTTTTTTTTGTCAGCTTGGAGATTTAATTATATATCAAGGTAACATTTTTAATTCTATCCTAAGCTTTATATCCGACATCATATTTATCTCACGAACATAATTTCTTTCTTGTAGGACCATCATCGTATACTTCAAAGATCATCAAGAGTATCTCATTATGTTCTTTAAGGAAGATGAAGATATTGAAAAAGGATTATCGTCTGAGATCTTAGCATCAAGATGGTAGAAGATGAAGAATACATCGAACTTGATGATCAAGGCATATTCACCCAAGCTGTGGCATCAAGATGGTGAAGGATAGAGCATACATCGAACTCGATGATCAAGGTAGATATATCCATGATGTCAGTATCAAGATTGTGTGGAAGATAGAAGCTGCACTAAGCTCGATGATCAAGGAAGATTCGACATCAAGATGGTGAAAGATAGAGAAGACTCAAGCCTGACAAACCAAAAAGTTGATAATTAACGAAGATTCATCCAAGATGTTGATGATCAAGGATAAGTCATCCAAGATTTCACATCAAGATGGTAGAAGATAAAGAATACATCGACTTGATGGTTAAGGCATATTCATCCAAGCTATGGTATCAAGATGGTGAAGGATAGAAGATGCACCATTCTTGATAATCAATGAAGATTCGACATCAAGATGGTGAAAGATGGAGGATGCATCAATCTCGATAATTAAAGATGATTCAACATCAAGATGGTAGAAGATATTGAACCGATGGTTGAGAAAGAATCGTCCAAGACGTCAGCATCGGCAAGGTGGCAGAAGACACTGCACTTAGCAGCCAAAGAAGAATCAACCAAGATGTCAACGTGGTTAGCATCACCAAGGTAGAGGATCGACTTTGAAAAACTCTAAACATTTAAGCTTTTGCTTAAGACTTGAATATCATTTGAGCATGAGGTTGCCATGAACATTAACACCTTGTAATTGGGCTTTAAGATTCGAGGGAAGATGCTCAAAGGTTGACATAAGGATCCAAACATAATCATTATGCTTTCAAATAGACAAAAGAAATATTTGAGCCAACTTTACTTCTTTGTTTTTGTTGTTGACTGAACTTGGCAATGAAACCAAGCTGCCTACGTAGCTTTAAAGGATAAAGTCATAACGTAGTTCATATATTTTATTTGTTTTTTATTTTTTTTGTGCTCTAACTTTTGCCTAAGTTGTCCTAAAGGGATTTTTATGTGAGTGAGCATTTTTCTCTTTTTTTTTTAAATGTGTAGTTTAAGGTCGTGCTTAGGAGCAATATTTTTTGAAAGAACAGTTTATGCTTGTGCTTAAGAGCATCATGTTTTAAGCATAGTACCGCTTTAAAAACTTGCCATTTATTGGTCCAACATTAACACCATTTTGATCAACAATGTTGTATGCACCATTGGTATAGGCTTTTCGAAAAACATATGGTCCATCCCATTTTGAAAAGAACTTGTTACCCATGCGATATGTGGTATGTATGGGTATCTTGATAGCAAGGACTAAGTCTCTAACTTGAAATGACCCTGGCTTAACTTTCTTGTTAAAAGCTTTGGACAATCGAGCTTGATAGCATTCTAAGCGTTATTGTGCTTCCAATCTTTTCTCATCTAAGGCTTCTAATTCCTCCAAGCATTGACGCACACTGTCTTCATCATCAATACCTACTTGAATTGCAATCCTTAATGGAATTTCCTGCTCAAGCGGTAGAATAGCTTCTACACCATAAACTAGCAAATATGGAGTAGCTTGAGTTGGTGTGCGATATGTAGTACGATAAGCCCACAAAGTTTCTCCCATCCTTTCATGCCAATCTTTCTTTGAACAGTTAACAACTTTCTTGAGAAGATTGTATAAAGTCTTGTTAAAAGCTTCTGCCAATCCATTTGCTGGAGCATGGTACATTGAAGAGTGATATTGCTTAAAGTCAAACTGTGAACATAATTTGCTCATGTTAAACTGCTTCCCATTATCAGTCATGATGTATCGTGGTATGCCATACCGATAAATGATAATAGTGCAAATAAAAGTTAAAATAGTTTCTTTCTTCACTTCTTTGTAAGGTGTCGCTTCTGCCCACTTTGAAAAGTAATATATTGCTGCAAGTATATACATATGCCCCATCGAACTCTTAGGTAATGGCCCTACCAAGTCAAGTCCCCAACCATCAAATGGCCAAGATGTGACTGTTGGATGCAATGGCTTAGGAGGTTGATGTATAAAGTTAGCATGAAACTGACAAGCTTAACACTTTTTGGTGTAGTCTATGCTATCTTTTACCATTATAGGCTAATAGTATCCCATCCTTTTGATTTGAAAGTGCAACTTAGCTCTAGATTGATGTGCACCACAAAATTCAAAATGAGCTTCTTGTAGAGCTTTGGATGCTTCATGTTCTCCTAAACATCGAAGAAAGACTTCATTAAAAGAACGACGATAAAGTGTACCCTTAAAGTAAATAAATCGAGGAGCTCGATGTTTTACTTCTAGTTTTATTCTTTGGATCACTATGTAATTACCATACTCTAGATAATCAATCAACGGTTGCCTCCAATCTTCTTTCTCAATTTCATAAATTGAAACAACGTAGGATTTGATATCTTCTTTTTTAGATAGATAGTAATTGACGGCAAGACCCATCATTTACATAAAGGAACCTTTACTTCGGCACTTGGTAATACAAGAGATGATGCCAAACTGGCGAGAGAATCAGCTTGTCTATTTTGTTTTCTTGGCATGTGTTCTAAGTTCACATTGTCAAACCATTCTAAGAGTTTTTTCGCATAGTTGACATATGGTAAAAGCTTTGGTTTCTTCACTTCATAAAGTGAAAGAAGTTGGTTGATGACCAATTTAGAATCTCCATACACTTGAAGTTGGGTGACTTTCATATCAATTGCAATCTCCAATCTAATGATCGGAGCTTGGTATTTTGCTACATTGTTGGAACAATTTTTAGTGAGAGTGAATGCGTAAGGCAATGCATCACATTCTGAAGTGACGAAGACAATACCTGCTCCAGCTTTATCTTACTGTGCAGCTTCATCAAAGAACAACTTCCATGGCCTAGGAATTTTGATAAAAAGAACATCCTTGTCGAGAAGATCTTCAAAGAATTCCTAATCATCTGGATAGGATGGTTTGCTAGAAAATTAGCTAATGCTTGTCCCTTAACAACCTTTTGTGGAATATAAGTGATATCAAACTCTTGTAGTAAGAGAGCTCATTTCGCCAATCTTCCACTAAATATAGCCTTGGACATAAGATACTTAAGAGGATATGCTCGGGATATCAAATGGAAAGTATGAGCTTGCAAATAATGTCTCAACTTTTTAACAGCGAACATTAATGCTGGACAAGTTTGTTAAATAAGAGAATAATTTAATTCAGCACCATTAAGAGTTCTATTGAGATAGTAGAGTGCATTTTCCTTTTCTTAGTCATTTTCTAGTGCTAACAATGCTCCTAAAGAACGTTCCTGTGCAGCAATATAAAGGATCAAAGGTTTTCCTCGTATAGGCACTTTTAAAATAGGCGGCCGTAACAAATAGGCCTTAATGCTTTTGAAAGCGTTACTACAAGCTTCATCCCAAATAAAAGGAACATCTTTCTTCATCAGTCAATTGAATGGTTGACATCGACCTGCCAAGTTTAATATGAAGCATCAAATATATGCTAATCTTGCTTGCAAACTTTTGAGCTCATAGAGATTACGTGGTTCTGGCATTTTCATGATCGCATCTATCTTTGATTGATTAATCTCAATTCCATGATGTCTCACAATGAACCCTAGAAACTTGCCTGATGATACGCCAAAAGCACACTTTAGTGGATTCATCTTTAATTAGTACTTGTGTAATCTTTCAAAAACCTAACAGAGATCAATGAGATGATCTACCTTTTTCTTTGACTTCGCAACCAAGTCATCTATGTAGCACTCGACATTTTTGTTAAGCATATCATCGAAGATCTTTTGCATTGCTCTTTGATATATAGCACTAGCATTCTTTAATCCAAAAGGCATAACTTTATAACAATATATCCCTTTTGGATCGTGCAAAGTAGTAAGTTCTTTATCTTTTGGAGCCATGTGAATCTAATTATAACCAAATGACCTTTCCATGAAAGACAAAGCCTCATGACCAGTTGTAGCATCCCCGTTATCTCAGTTAGAGGAAGAGGAAAATCATCTTTCGGACAAGCATTGTTTAAATCCCAAAAGTTCACACAAATTCAGAGTTGACCATTCTTTTTCTTACTGAGACAATGTTTGATATCCAAGTAGGATACTTAACTTCTCTAATAAAGCCGGCTTCAATAAGCTTATTGACTTTAGCTTTAATTGAGGAATCAAGTTAGGATGAAAACATCATTGAGCTTGTTTGATAGTCTGATAGTCTTTTTGACACCTAGATGATGCACAGCTATTTTTGGATCAAGTCCTGACATTTCCTTATAAGTCTAAGCAAAGACGTCTCTATACTCAATCAAAAGATTAAGATAAGCTTTTTTTCTTCTGAAGACAAACAAGCATGACAAAAATCGGATGTGGATATTTACAAGTACCGATGTTAACCTCTTTTAGTTCACCAATGGTTGCCCGATTTCCTTCTTCAAATGATGAAGGGGTTTTTTGAGCATCTTCTTATTGTGGTTTTTTATCAGCTTCCTTTATAAATACATAATGCGAAGAGACTATTTTAATTTCTTCAAACTTTTCTTCCTCTGAAGATATATCCTGCTTGGTTATCACCACTGTATGCTTTTTAGCCTTCAAAACTTCACCAGCAGTTACTTTCCACTCATTTTGCCTTTTCATTCGAGAAGGAATTTTGCTATGAAAATCCCTTGCTTCATTCAAGGTTGAGATTTTTTTTACTTTGGTTGTCTTTTTTAGGGTTCAAACTTCCTAGCCTTGTATGAATGGGTATCAACTAACTTATAGAAGCTTCATCAGCTTTGGTCCTATCCGCTCAAACACTAACCTTCGAGGTAATTGAATGCTTAAACGGTCAAACACTAAGACCTGCGTTGAATGTGTTCCCAAATGACTAAACACTAAAGGTCTCGATGGCTCTATTTGAATCTTTTTGCTCTTCAAGAATTTTCATTGCATTTATATAACTTGAAGTTCCTTTACAAATCTTCAATTTTAACAGAAAAAATCTAAGTCCTTGTTTGGACGTTTTAACATGATCAGTCTTTTTTTTGCCAAACTTGAGAAACCTTGATTGGACTTCGTTACTTTGCATTGCTAGGTTCTTCTGTCAACTTGACAACATTTTCTTGCTTATATCCAGCTTTGACAAGTAGTTTATAGGCATTAGGGTCAAAACCTTTAGCTTGATAGGAAAGAAGATCTTGCTGTTCGAAGAGTGATTATTCAACTGGCTTAACTTATCCTTTCAAAGAAGGTTTAAGAATGGTTGATTCTTCCAAGTTAGTGAGGGGCAGAGTCAAATTATTTAAACTTTGACTGATTTTATCTTCATTGGTGGAAAGAGTGAAATTGTTTTCTTTTTGCTTCGATTCTTTCACAAGAGCAGTCGTTACTTCTTTAATGAAAGCGCCCTCCACATAAAACTTAGCATTTGCAAATTGAGCCTCAGTCGAGGTAAATGGTTTAGCATCAGCAACAATTGTCTTGACTTGACTATTTCTGCAGTACTTGAAGCATTGATGAAGAGTGGAGGAAACCACACCATTTTGATGTATCCACGGTCATCCTAGTAACATATTTTATGTTGTTGCGACATCAATCACATGAAAGAGCAGATGGGACTCCATATCTTCAATGAAAAGTTAAAGTCTAAGCTTTCCAAGAGCTATTTGTGCCCTTTGGTTGAATCCTTAAATCAATAGATGACTTTGCATCATTTCATCTAAAGGAACTCCCAATTCCTTCATTATTTTTAAAGGGAGTCTATTGACTACGTAACCATTATCCACCAAAATCATTTTGATCTTTTGTTCACATGTAAATCCCATGACAAACAATGGTTGATTATGAGGAGTGGATCCTAGCAATAGATCTTCATCAGTGAAGCTAATGCTCGAGCCGCAAGAATGATCTCTAGCTCTAATCGCGACTATATCTATATTGTCTTCATCTTTGAATTCTTCATCACTATCAATATTTTAACAAGTCATAGGGAGTAATCTTCATTTCTAAATTGGATTGGCACGTATTCATTTAAAGTGACCGATCTTCGTGACCTTCTCCAAGTCAAATTTTTATTCTTAGATGAACCTATTTTTATAAGGTGCATTTTAGGCTTTGGCGCTTTACATTACCATCCGATCATCTTAGCACTTATGGCGACCTTTACAGGCTTTGGAAGCTTTTGCTTTCTATGTCTTTGAAGTTTGACTGATGTCCAGCCATCATCATCCGTATTTGCTTCCTGCAATAGATGGTTGCCCTCATTCGCTTGGAAATCCACCATTTTACTTGTGTTTGAAGGGAGTCTGATAGGATCAAAAGAGCTAAACTTTAAGGTTCTATTTGAGAAATAAGGCACCATAGTGATTGAGGTCATGTTCATTGATACTATTTCTTCTTCAAATTCTTTTTTTCCTTTTTCATAAAGTGCCATGATTTTGTCTTTCAAGATGAAACATTTTCCTATGGGGTGGCTAACTAATCGATGATATTTGCAATAGTTAGGATCATCGACTTTATTAGCTTCTTTAGGCCGCTACATCTCTGGCAATTATCAGCTTAGTCTTCAAAAGTTCTTCTAATATACTAGCAATATTAGAATCAGGGAACAGGTACTTCTTTTCCTACCTTTTTTTCAAGGTAACTTTAGCTTTGCCTTTGTTTTTGGTAGGCGTAGATTTTACTTCTTGAGCTTGTTTTGACTTAGGAGAGATCTTAAGAGGCTTGGTATCCATAGCCTTGGATTGTTTTCTTTCTCCTTTATTAGCAAAGGTTTTGCTCTATTTTCGGGTGCCTTGCTTTTCCTTGCTCTTTCTCGGCTCTTGCACAGGAGACCCTTGATTTCCAGAAGATGACATACTTAACTCCATATCATGAGCACGGGTAGCTAACTCTTCAAAGGTCTTAGGTTTGATGCCTTGAAGAATGTAACGTAAGCCCCAATTTATGCCCTGTATACACATGTCAAGTGCAGAAGACTCAGACAATCTTTCTTTACAGTTAAGGCTTAAATTCCTTCACCTATGGATGTAATCAATCACTGGTTCATCCTTTCATTGGTGTGAGCTAGTGAGTTCGATCATGCTGATGATGCAATGAGTGTTGTAAAATCGATTGAGAAATTCTCGCCCAAGTTGTTCCCAACTATCAATCGTTCCAGGCTCAAGATCGGTATACCAATCAAAAGCATTACCCTTCAACGATAGAGCAAATTGTTTTACCATAAGATCTCTGTAGTTTCCAACATTATTACAAGTCTCCATGAAATGCGCAACATGTTGGCGTAGATTTCTTTTTCCATCGAACTGCTGAAACTTTGGAGGTTGGTAATTTTCAGGCGTCCTTAAATGATCAATCCTTGGAGAATATGGCTTTGCATATGTGTATGAAGGTTGAGTGACGCTGTCAACTTGATCCTTGATGGCTTCTTTGATAAGATCTTTGAGTTGACTTGTTGTGACCACTTCACTAATTTTTTGCTCTAACTCCCTAGCATCTTCAGTGTTGGAGTTCTTAACATCATTTTAAAGATTTGATTGACTATTTTCACCTGAGGCCATTGATTCTTTTCTAGTGAAAAACCATCCTATCCATCAAGAAGGCAATCTGTTCATCTTTTTCTCTAATACTTGCTGCTAGAGTTTCAACAGATTTTTCCAAAATTGCAACTTGCTCTTCAAGTGATGTGGTGCCAATTGTCATGATATTCATTACTCCAAAGCTTGATTTTGGAGGAGATTATGGTTTGGAGCTACTACTTGAACATATATCTTACTCTTTGGATGATTTTTGGTGAGTTGGACTTGATCCAGAATCAAGTTGTTCAACAGGAACTTCTTCTGAGTCTTGACTTGAAGAAGTCTCAAAGAGTGGATTTTGGTTTAGCACTAGAGAAGTTTGATCATAAAGCTCGGAAAGAGATTTAGCCTTTGCCCTAGTGCCGTAGGGATGAGTAGTGACATCAATGCTAGCTAATGAAGTGGGGTAGACTGTAAGATTAGCACGAGCAGGTGTAAGAGTTGGTTTGTTGACAAGGTTCTTCTTAGGAGCCATTGCAACTTGATAACTTAAATTTTGAAGAAAAGAGATGAACGGCAAAGATCGTTCCACCAGGCGTGCCAGAAATTTGTACGCACAAATTTCATGTCAAAAAATATGATAAAGAAAATTTAGAGACAAATAAATCAACTTGATTTATTATACTTGAGTTGCAATCTTTGGATGTTCTTTAAAATAAAGAAATCCTTTTATTCTTTTCTTCAACAAAACTTTGATCCAAGGGTCTTCAGACTTGATCCTGAATCGTTGAGGTCCGCTTCAAGGGTCTTGTATACTTGATCTTGAACAACGAAATTTATCTCCTCTTTGTTGCCGGAATAAGATCGGAAAGTAGCTTCTGGAAGAACGAGAGTCGTGTTTTTTGCGTTCTTGAGAGAAAACAGCTTGAGACTTTAAGAGGACCTTAATCTTCAAAATCTGCTTCTTGTCTTTAGGCTTGTGAATTACTTTCAATGGCTTTGGTGGAGACCCATTTTTATAGTGTTAATGAGTCAAGTAAAAAAGAGTTCTTAAAGAATATAAATTCTTTAATAAATTTATCTTAATGAATTATCTTTTAATTAATTTAATTTAATTAGAGATAAAACTCTTTTTTATTTATCTTTAAATGAATTTAAATTTAATTAGAGATAAAACTATTTTATTTATCTTTAAATTAATTTTAATTTAATTATAGATAAAACTCTAAATTAATTTTAATTAAAGATAAATATCTATTTATGATGTCATCAATTGTACATGATGATGCAGACTTTAATTGATAATTCCTTAATTAAAAGAAATTTTAATTTACACATAATAATTTGTGATTGGTCAAAATTTTTCTCTTTCTACAGTATGAAACCTTAATCAACCAGCTAGTCAGTTGGCAAATCAATCCTTTAAATATATCATTTAAAAACTAAATAAAAATATCAATTAATAAAATAAAATTTTAAACTTTTGTACTTGTTAAGTACATATCCTAAATCGAGCTGTAGGTCACATACAAAACAATTCCTTTAAATATAATTTTTAAAAAATAAAAATAAATATAAAAATAAAAATACTAAAAATAATTAATAAAATAAATAAATTTCCTTTTAATTTTTTTGGAGTGGGTCGAATATGGACTCATGAATTACCACACAGATTAACTCTTTTAAATATATCATTTAAAAATAAAATAAAAATTAAAAATATAAAAACTAAAATATAATAAATAAAAAATGTTTAATTTTTAAGTAGATCGGGTATTGATTCTATCTATTTATATTATATATATAAGAGTGAATTCCATAAATATTAAAAGTGAATGACTTAAATATCCTTTTAAAATTTAAAAATTAACAAAGTTATTCTTTTTAAAATGTAGTTTTATTCATTTATTTAAATTTAAATTAATAAATATTTAAAAATAGAGTTGACCTAATATTGATCCACTTTATCTATTTATTTATCTATCGATATATAAAAGTATGAACTTAAACAAATGTTAAAAGTGAATGATGTAAATACCATTTTAAAATTTTAAATTAAAAAAGTTATTCTATTCAAAACATAATTTTGTTAATTTATTTCAATTTAAATTAATAAATATTTAAAAATAAAGTCAACATGATATTGATCTACTTTAATATTAAAAAGTTTTCATATTTAAATATGTAATTTTTTTAACTTATTTAAATTTAAATTAGTAAATATTTAAAATAGAGCCTACATTATATTAAACGATTTTAAAATTAATAAACTTTTTCTATTTAAATATATAATTTTTATTAATTTATTTAAATTTAAAAGAATTAAATATTTAAAAATAGTTATTCTATTCAAAACATAATTTTATTAATTTATTTCAATTTAAATTAATAAATATTTAAAAATAAAGTCAACATGATATTGATCTACTTTAATATTAAAAA
>JBBYHK010000023.1:101978-118654 GCA_038382065.1 Adansonia grandidieri | reverse complement strand
TGGGCTTTAACTTGATAAGTGTCCAGCTCTTGGTGGACTAAGGTAGGTTAACATGGTTCCACCAACTTGTGTGGGCTTTAACTTGATAAGCTTCCAGCTCTTTGTGGATTAAGGCACATTAATATGGTGCCACCAGCTTGTGTGGGCTTTGACTCGATAAGTGTCCAACTCTTTATGGATTGAGGTGGGTTAACATGGTTCCACCAACTTGTGTGGGCTTTAACTTGATAAGCTTCCAGCTCTTTGTGGACTAAGGCACGTTAATATGGTACCGCCAGCTTGTGTGGGCTCTGACTCGATAAACGTCTAACTCTTTATGGATTGAGGTAGGTTCACATAATGCCGCTAGCTTGTGTGGGTTTTCACTTGGTAAGCATTTAGCTTTTTTTGGATTAAGGTAGGTTAACATAGTGCCACCAGCTTGTGTTAGCTTTAACGCGATAAACATCCAACTCTTTATGGATTGAGGTAGGTTAACGTGGTGCCACTAGCTTGTGTAAGACTTTAACTTGATAACCATTTAGCTCTTTTATGGAGTAAGATAGGTAAAGAAAAGCATCTGACTCTTTGAAGACTAAGGTAGGTAAAGAAAGGTGTCCTATTCTTGAAGACTAAAAAGGAAAAGAAGAGACATCCTGCTCTCTAAGAACTAAAAGAAAATGAGTTTAGATACCTCTTTTGGATGATTTCAATGAGCTTATAAGGTCAAAGATACTTATTTAAGGCTTTTTGAGGCTTTTCAAAAATAAAAAATTATACATTAGGTTTCCCACTGATTTGACTTTTATATGTAGGAGCAGATACTCGAAGGTTGCTAAATGCAGTATAATGTATAAGGATGCAAATGCATGTCTAAATGATTTAAAGATGATGACTTCCAAAAGCCTGAATCGATGGTTGATTTTGGCCTTTTTTGGTTGTTTACACTCAATGGGTTTGATAAGGTGATCTCTTGCCCTAGGATTCACCAATCCTTTTCTAGATTACAAAGGTTTCAAATGTGAAGGTTGTTTTCAGAAGGTAAGGATAGTCTATGATTGTGAAAGGACAGTCTTGAGTTAGACAACTTGTTTGGGGACTTTCGTTAAATTGAGCTTAGTGAATATGAAGGTTTTCTTTTGTCTATTGTGACTCAAAGGGCATCTTTGGTGATCAGGGTGGAATGTTCTAAATTCTGGTTAAGGATGATAGCTAGAGAAGGATTTTTTCCCCTTATCTTCATGATAGGGTTTATTGGGAAGAAGATTTTGAGCACATTTTCAAAGTGTAATGGTCTAAAGGCAAGACCAACTATGGCTTCCAAAGCTTTTTCTTTATCTCTAGACATTAAACAAAAATTCCTACAAAGTTTTTATCTTTCTAAGTAATGCTAGGGAATTTTATCATTAGTTTTGTTTATTTATTAAGCATTATCAATTAAATGACAAATATGATGCAACATGGAATGTAGGGTTATGAAAAGATTTTTGATAAATCAAGTAATTGTATTTCATTCACAAAAAAGGGTATAAGTTAGGATAAACTTTAGAGACTATGAAAAATTATTAAATACAAAAAATTAGCCCCTGAGGCTAATGACATGAATGCTCCACTGAATGCTCTTAGAGACTTCTCTCGAGCAATTCACCTTTTTGGTGTTGGTCGACTTATAAGAAGATTCTTCATATTACCCCATGGTGGGATGGGACTTGGTGGAGTAGGTTTGGGTAGAATAGGTGAATTGGATTATGATTTCATGCCTTGATCTAGTTGTAGGTTAAATTGGTTTTAGTCTAAATTGGTGATGGCTTAGGCTTAATTTGGTTTAGGTGAAAGGGGTCTAGTTACTTAAGCTGCCCCTTTAGGTTTTCAACTTAAGCTAGTTCTTCTTTTTTTAGAGTGGAATCCTTTCAGCCATAGTACTTCTTAGCAGAATCAGAGTTCACAGGACTAAGTAGGTCGCTGCCATCCATTTTAGTAAAATTAGGGCTTCTCTAAAAAATACATTTTTCACCATGCATGGCACTTCCCAATTTGGTGTCCATTTTCCTCAAGCATCTTTATGGATTGAGAGAATTTGTTTGAGCACTAAGTCACTTTTTCAGAATTAACAAGGAAAGACCTTTTTGCCATGGGCTTTCATCATGCGCTTTTGATACATCTACCTATGACAGATGGCTTTCATTCTTTTTTTTTCGATGAGATTTAGCTGCTTATATCGATTCTTAATCTATTTAGCCTCTTTAAGTTGTGATTCCATCAAAACCCAAAGTGAGAGGATTCCAACCTCTATAGGTAGGACAACCTCTATGCTATAGACCAAAGAGAATAGGGTAGACCTGTGGAAGTTCTTACTACCGTGTGGTAGGCATGTAAAGCAAAAGGTAACTTTTCATGCCAATATTTATATGCCTCAACCATCTTTTCGACTATCTTTGTGATATTCTTATTGGTTATTTTAACTACCCCATTCATTTTTGGATAGTATGGGATGGAGTTTTGATGTTGAATCTTGAACTGAGAGCAGACTGCTTGCATCATCTTGTTTTTCAGGTTGCAAGCATTATCAATAATGATCTATTCAAGAAGCCAATATCTATAAATGATGTCCTATTTCACAAGCTTGTACACAACTGATCTGGTGACATTGGCAGATGAAGCTACCTCTACCCACTTGGTGAAATAATCTATAGTAACCAAAATAAAACGATGCCTGTTAAAAGCCTTAAAGGTAATCGATCCGATCATGTCCATGCCCCATATAGAAAAAGGCCATGGAGTTGCCATAACATGTAGAGATGTCAGTGGGATATGGATTTTGTCCATATAGATTTGGCATTTATGGCACTTTCGGGCATAGTTAATGCAATCATTATCAAGAGTCAACCAATAATAGCCTGATCGCATCACTTGTTTCACCATTCGGTCTCCATTAGCATGCGTACCGTAAATTTCTTCATGGATTTCTTTGAGAATTTTTTTGGCTTCAGAGGCATCTATGTACTTGAGTAATACTTGATCCTAACCTTTCTTTACAAAATCTTGTCACCTAAAACGAAGCTCACAACTATATTTCACATGGTTTTTCTATCAGTTTCAATGGTTTTTTTGGGTATTGCTGGTCTTTGATATACTGAAGGATGCCATGATACCATGGCAGGTCATCTTTCTCTTTCTCAATGTTCTAACAATATGTCAAGGCTGTATAGATACTCATCTAAATAGGAGCAACATCTAATTCTTAATAGACTTTAAACATGGATGATAATATGGCCAATGCATCAATAATTTGGTTCCCTTCTCAAGGCAAATGTTGAAAGCCAATATCATCAAACTATTTTCTGAGTTTCGAAACCATATTCTAATAGTGGATCAGTTTAGCATCATGCATTTGCCATTCTCCTTTCAATTGGTAAACAACAAGGGTTTGAATCTCCAAATACTTAAAGTGTTCGAATGCCCTTCTCAATGGTTGCTTAGAGCTCTATACTGAAGGCCTCATACTCAACTATATTATTGGTGCAATTAAAGTTCAATCTTGCAGTGAAAGGGTAGTGGTTTCCATCAAGCAAGATAAGAATTACCCTAATTCCATTCTCTAATGCATTTGAAGCTCTATCTAAATACATTTTCTAAGATAAACAGCACTCTACAGTGTTCTTTATCTTGGATATGCACACTAAATCTTTGTCAAGAAATTCAAAATCTAAAGACTGACAGTCATCTATTGCTTGGCTTGCCAAAAAGTTTTCTATTGCGCTACCTTTGATGGTTTTCTGATTTACATACATCATATTGCACATGAAAAGTAAGACTTGCCTCCTAGCTAACCTCCCTAGCAAAGCGAGAGCTTCACAAAAATACTTGATGAAATCGAGTTTGGTGATAAGCTATGTAGTGTGGTACAATATGTACTGTCTTAACCTCTGAGCCATCTAAGCTAGAACACAACATAGCTTTTCTACAATTGAATAATTATTTTCATATTCTATGAACTTCTTGCTTAGGTAGTAGATAGCCTATTCTTTTTCCCTGACTCATTTTGTTGACCCAATACATAGCCTATTAACTTGTTAAAAACTGATAGATTCAAGATCAAAAGTTAACCTAGCTCTAGTAGACAAGTACTGGTGGATTTAGAAGGTAGTGTTTGACCTTATCAAGGCTTTTTAACACTCTTTATTCCATTCTCCAAGATTTTATTTTGAAAGTAGCTAAAAGATCGAGTCGTATTAATTGAAATATGAATCAGGCTATGTAGTTCAACCTTCTCAAGAAACTCTTCACTTCTTTTTGAGTTCAAGCTGGTGACAAATTTTGAATGGCCTTGACCTTGTCTGGATCAACTTTTATTCTTTTTTGCTTATAATAAAGCCCAATAGTTTGCTAGACATGACACCAAATGTGCATTGGTGAGATTTAGCTTAAGCTAGTACTTGCGAAGCTGTTTGAAAAGTTTTAGCAAATTGGTCACGTGTTCACTTTTCTTTGCCAATTTGGCGATCATATCATCCTTGTAGACCTCAATTTCCTTATGCATGAGATATGGAACAATATTATCATCACCTTTTGATAGGTTGCCCTAGCATTTTTAAGCCTGAAGGGCATCACTTTGTAGCAAAAAGTGCCCTACATGGTTACAAAGGTGGTCTTTTCTGTGTCCTTGGCTACTATTTTGATTTGATTATAACTTGAAAATCTATCCATGAAAGAAAATAGTGCATTTTTTATGGTGTTGTCTACAAAGGGTATGAACATGGGGCAAGGTGAAATTATCATTTGGGCTGGATCGATTTAGATCCCTATAATCTACACACATCTGCACTTCATCAACCTTCTTAAGAACTGGGACTATATTGGCTATCCATTTAGGATATTTGGCTACTTTGAAAAATCCTGCCTTAAATTGTTTATTTATTTCTTCTTTGATCTTTAAAAGCATTTCATGTTTAATTCTTCTAAGATTTTGTATGTGAGCTTACACTTGAGCTTGAAGGGAAGTTTATGGATGACAATATTGGTGTCTAATCCAAGCATGTCTTAGTAAGGCTAAGCGAACACATCCTGATATTCTTTGAGAAGACTTATTAGGTCAGCTCGAGTTAATGGATTTATGCCAGTTTGATTTTGACTTTTTTTTATCTTTTTCCATCCAAGATTCATAGTTTTTATGGGTTCTACATAAAGTAATATCTATTTTTCTTCTTGTTCAATTACCCTCAGTAGGTCTGGAGGTATGGGATTCTCTTTAGACTTATCTTAGACTTGACTTCATCAGCGCAAATTATTGCTCAAAATTGATTTCCAAAGTTTCAATATGAATATTCATGTCATCTTCATCGCAGTACCTAAAAATATGGAAAAAAAAACAATATAGGTGGAAAATACGCAAAGAAAGGTCTAAGAGTTGACAAGAACTATGAACACAAAAAATGAAATGCATAATGCTTAATCATTTACATTGATAATGCTTAATAACATATGCATATACAATGAAATGCATAATGCTTAATCATTTTCATTGATAATGCTTAATAACAGATGCATATACAAAGGATTCTACAATGTTTTTGGGCAGAAATATGTAGGTTTAGTTCATAGTATTATTTTGAAACAGACTTGAGGAGTAAAAGAGTCTTAGTTTTAGTCAAAACACTCGAAATAAATCTTGAGGGCATAAATCAGTCTCTAGGCTTGTTATTGATGGCTCTAGCTCATCAATTGCATTGATGGAGAGATCCCTACATGCCTTGTTTAGTATACGCATGACATTAATAGAGCCAGTATTCACATATCCTCCTGGACAAAAATTTTCTCAAAGTGACGAAAATACCATTGGTTCATATCCTATATCTTATCCTGACAAATGGGCCATCCTCTTCTCATGATTTTTCTAAGCTTGTTTTCTTTTTCGCTATGCACTAGGCTTGAATCCCAACCCTCTTTTGTTGATCTGGTTGACAACTTTCAAAGCTTTAGCAATCCCTTGGAGGTGTTTTCTAAGTCTTTTTGCAGCCTAGGCACTTCTATCGACAGTTAACTTTAGACCCATATAAGTGCTCTTTGATAAGTAAGGCTCAACCATTGGTAACCCTTCCTTAACATAAATGTCATTGAAAAACTCAAAGGATTGGAAAAAGGATTTTGAGATTCTGTCAGACTCGACATATGGGGCATCAGTTGAGGTGGGGGCAATGATATCTTCTTCTCCTCTGATACTAACAATTTTGTTCTCAATGATGAATTTCAACTTTTGGTGCAAAGAGATAGCACTCCCCTTGCAAAGTGAATCCAAGGTCTTCTCAATAGGCAGCTATACAATAGGGCAATGTCTATCACATGGAAGTCAACTGTATAAGTACATGGGCCAATTTGGAATAGAATGGTAATGTTTCCTAGAACATTTTTGCAAGGTCCATCGAATGTTTGCACAACTGTATGACTATTCTAGATATGAGATGCGTCAATGGGGAGCTTGTTCAAGCATGACATGAGCATTGCATTTAGTGCCAACCCACTATCAATAAACACCTTTTGGTGCCTTTGTAGTATGTAGTGATGTGAAGGGCTTTGTAATTTCCCCTTCCTCTATGAGGCATCTCATCATCACTAAAAGATATGTATTTGTCAATTGTGATGTTCACTAGATAATCAACTAGCCTAAGAAATATCGAAAGGGACATAGGCCTCTTTCAAAACCTTGAAAAGGGCACTCTATGAGCTTCAGAGTTCAACAGCAGTTACATCGTAGATATCTTGGCAAGTTGCTTGTTCAACTGATTGATGATCCTATATTCCCTGTGCTTGATGAACTTAAAGAATTCCATAGCTTCTTTCTCACTCATTGGCTCATTGACAGTCGTTAACTCTAAGTCTTTGGTTGCAAACTTCAGTGCTTGTTGAGTTTTACCATTTGATGCTACTGGGGTGTAACCTTTGTCACTCCATGTTAGATGACTCACCCTTGAAAGGTCAACATTTTCTACTTGTTGACTAGATTCTCTGATGACCAAGGTTTTGTTTTCATAGTTTCAAGGAACCACCCTATCATCTTTATAAGGGAAAAGAGATGAGAGTCGAATGATCATCTTTGGCATAGGTTGAACATGGATAGCTTTGACTTTCAGTCGATTGTTGAACAAGATCAATGGCCTTTCAATCTTGTAAAGAGGATTGCTCCCTTCTTTTTCCATAGTGTTGATAGACGGTATTGCATTTGCAGACTCGGTATGCGAGGTTTACTTTTTATCATAGAATTCAATGCTACCCTCATTCATCATTCTTTGAACCATAGCATGGAACTCTTTGAATGTTTGAATAGTTTGGCCGTAAGCGGTATGGAAATCACAGAAGTCATCAATTTTTTCCTCTATTTTTTTGGCCGCATTAACCAATTTAGCTTGCACCAAGATTTCCTAGACCAAATTTATTGGCATCCTGACCTCTTTTATGTTTTCTACAATCTCACAGTTCTCTTCAATGACCATTCTACTTAGATCTAACTCAGCACGAGTTTGAGATAAATTGGCTTCAGTGCAAGATTTTGGTTGTTAACTAGCCCTTATTTTTCTTTTTTTTTTTTTTTGCCTTTACAGATATCTCTTCTGCTTGATTCACTTTTCATAGCCTTATCCATCATTCCAAAGAGTACGATTACATTTATAAAGCTCATTAGGAAGCTTTTTGTTACCTTCTTGTAATGAGAGGCTTGTAATGTGCCAATGAATCTGACAATCATCTCTTTTTCTATTAACATGGGATAAGTCTAGGCAACCTTTTCCATCCATCTTAAAGCATACTGCCTAAAATATTCATCAATGCTTTTTTCCAATCTTATAAGAGATAGAAGACTTAAGATCTAGTCAACAATAGGCCTTTCCTTATTTATTGCATTAATAGAAAGACCAATGTATTCATCCTACTACTCATAAAACTCAATCTCAAACTAGTCCATTATCCCTTAGACCATTTCTAACAACAATAGGCAGTGTTACAAATCGTGCCCTTAACTGCAGTGGTAGTAAGATGGCCCATCAATTTTTTTCTTTGATTTTTAATGTCTATGACTATTCTAGCTCTCCCAAAAGCATGCTAGACCTTACTCATCGGTGTTTTAACTTCTCTAATGCTTTTTTTAATCTAACAACTTTTCTCATCAATTACTATATTCACTTTCGATTCTATATGGTTAGGGAGTGGATTGGCTCTAACATTTGGTCTAGGCCCCTCTTCGACTTTGATCACACCTTTTTTTAGCAAACTCTAAGCCTTTCTCTTAAATAAGGTGCAATTCTAAATAGAATGACCTTGTGCTTTGGCATGGTACTCATAATAGGCATTCTAATCATACCACAAGGGATACAGTGGTGATCTTAGTTTATGAATAACGGGGCCACTAGTTAAACTTCCAATAATCGAAGGTAAATCTTTTTGTAGGAGTAAGAGAGTGGCTTAAAGTGTTTCCTTTCTCGTGGCACTTATTGATTGTTTGGAGCTCTTGCATTGTTCACATTACGAGGTTATAGGCCTTGGGTCATGTTTTGAATAGGATTCAACTCAAAACTCATTATCAGAGTGAAGTCAATAGAATGAACTAGTTGTGGTGCAGATAAGTAAGGGTTAAAACCCAAGTTCAACATGGTTAGGAGATACACAGCCTACATCGGATGTGGATTTCAATTAAACGTGGCATAACTTTTGCTAACAATATTCACCTCCTACTCCTTACCCTTATTTATTGGCTTTTTAACTGCCCCAGATGATTTTTCAATGGATAACCTACCACTTTTAATAGCATTATCGATCATTTCACCTGATACAACCATATCGATAAAATTTTTTGTGGCATTTCTTACTAGCCTTCCTTAATAGGGAGCTCGTAAGGTGCCGACAAACATGACCGTCATTTTTTCCATTCAAAATAGGATGAACTTGAGCTACCTCCTCTCTCCACCTTTGAGCATACTGCCTAAAACTCTCAGAGGCTTTATTTTTCATGTTTATAAGGGAAAGGCAATCCAAAGCCCAATCGAATACATGCTTATATCAGTCAAGGAAAGCACAAGCTAGATCCACCCACATATGAATTCTCGACGGATCAAGCTTATGTACCATCAGATAGTAGCCCTAATCAGAATATCCTGAAAGTCATGAATTAGTAGTTTCTCATTCTCTTCATACATAGCTATTTTATGACAACACGTGCGAAGGTAGGTGGTGGGGTCAGTAGTCCCTTTATGCTTTTTGAAATTTGGCACTTTGAATTTAGGCAAGATGATGAGACTAGAAACTAATCCCAACAATTTTGCGTCCACAATCCCAAATTTCTTACTTTCTTCAATAGTTCGAAGGCATTTTTCTAGTGATTGATACTTGTTTAAGTCTTCATCATTTTTTGATGACTTCTTTTCTTTTTCTTGTTCCATTTGCTCATCGAGGTTTAGGACTATAGGCTTTGCTGGTGCAAAGCCTGCACCCTAAAATACTTAGACTAGATGGGATGCTACTGCAGGATTAATGTAGATGAATAGCTAACTTGAATGGATTTGTAGTTGGAGGATGCTGCCCATGCGATGCTCTTTCCCAAGCGTTGGTGGCTTCAATACCACTATTTCGGTTGCTTTCAAGATTAATTGGTTCTTTTCCCACATCGACTGTGCTCATTTGCCCTTTTTCATTCAAAGTGTTGGACAATAGCTTAGTCAATTCTACAATTCAAGCTTGGAGTTCTTCATTCCTATAGAGTGATTACTCTTGAGACTCTCTATACATGAGTTTAAGTCTCTTAATGCAGACTTGGTGATCATTTTCCATGGCTTTTTTATGGTTACGAGTATTATACCAATGACAAACTATAAGTTTCATGATTTAGAGCAATTTTACTTTAAATTATTATGGAATTTGGCTTTTACGATATGTGATGAATATGTTTGATATGATGAAAGTAAGTATGCGATTATGAAGATAAATTACTATTAACATGAATAGAACAAACAATGAAAGAATTAAGTTAGTCATGCAAATGCAGAAAGGACAATTGGATAAAAGGGTAGCTCCACCAATAGCCTCTTTCATTAAAGCAACCAAATATCCCAGTTACACATGATTACATCTGGAAATGCTGGATACAGTTACATTACTTGCTCACGTGTTCCAAAAAATACAATAATTCTTATTCATGGACTTCGATGGGCAGAATATTATGTGTAAAAAATCATGCCACATCCATCATGTGTTCGGCTTCCAACTGAGCCACCTAAATCTACTCACTGAGATGGTGGTAGTGATCCTGATGGTTTTATATGCCTTATCAATTATCTGTAGCCATTCTTGCTCTTGTTATTCAAGGGCTCTTGCTAGTTCATTGATTTGGTCTTGGTGAGCTTGTTGAGAATGCTCTAGGTCTTGGATTTTGAGTGTTAAAAGTGTATTCTTGATATGGTTTGCCCTCAAATCTCAAACATGAGCTTCTAATCATTCATTCTCCTCTGATAGGTTGATAATGGAGTTCTAACGAGCTTTTCCCTATTGGCTCTAACCTCTTCTTTACATTGATGCAGTACTTTCTCAAGGGTATTAATTTTTGCTTCCCACTCAACTGATGATTTTCTAAGGCATCAAGACTTGCTAACTTTATTGAGTGCCATATAATCTTTCTTCAAACTTAAGATCTTTCTTGAGATGATTTTTCTCTTTGACAATCCAGTTCATCTCACCATCTCAAAGGTAGAGGTCTATTTCTAATTGACCCTTTTCTTCCTTTAAGCGAGTAATTTCCTTGGCGAAGGTTGCCTTTTCTTGTTCAAACTCTAGCCTAAGTAATTTCATCTTAGAAAGGAATCCCTCAACCGCAGGTTGTGATGCTCTAATGATAGAAAAAGCTAAGGAGTCATTGATGCAATAGGTTCTCCACTCATCATATCTCGGGTTGTACTACTTCCTCTACGATACCTCTCTATACAATGAGTCTATTTCCATGCATGAAAGGCTAGCTAAACTTTTAAGTTGTAATTAGGCTCACCCATAGTTGAAATCCCATGACTCTAGGTCTTGGACAAAAGGGACAAATTATTAGTACTGGAATTGCCAAAAGGCTAGAGTGGGTGCATAGCTAGTGCTTCCCCATAATCCCATAAGCAACAGACAATTATAATCTCCACATAGGTATATGATTGTTTGTGATAAGAACTAAAAGGCTTTCACTATCACTTCTTTTCCACTAAGGTTTTAAAGTTTCTAGACCTATTGCTCTTTAGACTTGTCCTAAGGCCATTCTTTCTTGATGACTTTAGAGATAGGGTTAAAACTGGACAAGAAGTTGCACGACATCTTTTTTTTTCAAGACAAAAGTGATTGATGAGCCAAATGTGTAAGAGTGGTGCATATGTGATGAAGCAACCTGTACCCATTTTCTTGCAAAAATTAAGATCTCAGATAGTTTTAATAATGATAGTGGTGTGGGATTGATATTGCTGCACAATTGAGAAAAGAGATCTGTTACTATAGCTCTAACATAGCCTAATGTTTTCTAAAATATGACTAGACCATATATTGCTAAAGCATTGATATCTTGAATCTTTTAGTTGTCAACGGTATTCGCCATTGCTTCTTTCATGCTAACCCATGAGATGCATTTACTATTCCATTTTATCTTAATGTGACTCTCACCTTAAGTCCTCGGTGCACCGAGAATTGAGGCTAATCTCTTCTTTAAGGTTGGGGGTTGTAAACCCTTACAGTATATTCTATCAATTTGGGCTTTCTCAATATTGAGTAATGCGATGTACTCATCCACTATTGGAACCAAATCTTCACGATTGAATTTGAAACATCGATATGTTGGGTTCCAAATCTGAGATGCTACTTGTAATACGCTGAAATCTAAATGGGCCTAGAGCAAAAACGAAATGTCTTTGTATCTTTTCATGAATGATTCTTTCTCGGTATTATTCCAATTCGTACATACATGCTTACAGTCTTACTAGTCATTTTGACGATACCCTATCTTGACTCTTTCATGCATGTTCACATTGCCAGTGCTCTAACCATGCTGAGACTTTTTCAAAAGGCTTCAAATCTGAAGTGGACTATTGCTTCATGATAGACACCCCTTGATTAACACTAAACCATTGGCCAGTTGTCCCATGATACCATGATTATGATTAAATGATGTATGCATAAAAAAGAAAAGCAAAAAAAAAAAACAAATGAGTTAATGACCACATAAAATAATAGGCATAAGGATAAAGGAATGAAAGAATAACAACAAAAGTGCACTATAAAATTTTACCCCCAGGAATAAGCAGTACAATGCCTAGGGGCAGACATAATGATCATGAATATTAAAACATTGAATAGATAGCCTAATGGCATGTCCGCATTAAAAATTACCATTTTACAAAGTAACACGATATCTCATGAGGGCTAAGACTGACCATTTAAATGATGACATTTGTTAATCACCCTCTACGGCGAGTATACATTAAGCCATTGTTTGGACAGCATTATGGCTTATTTTGGTCAGATATAACTACTTTAAGATGGCATTATAGGTAATGGCATTTGCTTGTCATCACCTATTTATTAAAGAGGATTTGTCATCATACATAACAACATATCCTAAAGAAATAATCATGAAAATAAAAATGAAAAATGCTGTTAACAATATTCACCCATCATCGCCCACATAACCATAGAATATAGGAGTAAAAGTAAGAAGTGTTTCCTTAAGTGATTCTATTCTTCGGGTTATTCTAGCAACAATCTAGTGTGGTTTGACATGGTTTAGGTCATAGGGTTCATTATATGGGTTTAAGTTGATGCCTAATTTAGGATCCAACTTGCTCTTTTGTCCAGTAAAAATAGCGAAGTACCTCAATCCCAAGCCCATCACGGGTTTGGTACAACATGTTCGATCCGATGGATGTATTTCCCTATGCAAATGTGGAGGGGCACTCACAAAAGACATAGGTAATTTACACCTTAGAAGGTCTTGCTATGCCTATGCGAAAGGTTACTCACAAAGGCAGATGGCTCACTTCCTCCTAATAATTAGGGTATTAAACATGCCATGGTGTTTGGTGGGAATCTAGTGCAAATACAAATGCAGGTGTGTGTTTAGGAAATAATCAAACATTTTTGTTTTACCCCATAATACCATACTTATTCAAACTAACATTCATTCTGGAATAAAATAGTCCCTAATAATCACAAAACAAAGTCACCAAAAGTAAAAGGTTAGAAAATAAAAATAAAAGGCAATTATATCTAAATAATAAATAAAAGCTGAAAAAGTAAGGGACGCATAAGACATAGCTAGCCATAGGCCTAACTCTCTTAAATGGTCCACAATGGAGTCACCAAGCTATCGCCATGTGCCCACCTTTAAAACTTCAAACAATCCGAAGGGCTTAGTGTGCTCGACTTAAAAAGTTACGATATTGGTGGTGGTCTAGCATTTGAGTTATCCCCTGATTGGGATTTGGATTAGGCATAGTAATATGAAAGGGAGAGAGGCCATCAGACGAATCACTTATCTAACTAGGCTTGGATGCCACCACAAAGTGGCCATAAACTTAGAGTTGCCACTAATCATTTTGGGCTAGGCAGGATCGGATGCCTATTGAAAACAATATTTTGAGTTACGAAACTCAAAACATCGATCTCAAGGTCTGCAAAGTCCAAAGATTTGTTGGTTGGGTTCGGGAGTTAGTTACGCGTAGGGAAGGATTAACACCCCCACAGTGCTCGAAACTGGTACCAACTAACTATGTCTCACTTTGGTTTTGGCTTAAATGGTTCTATTTTATCATCACTTAAATATAATCCCCTTTAATGCATGAACTTTTGCAAAATATGTAAATCAAGGTTTTGAGAGATAATTTGACATCACCTATGCACCACAAAGGTAATGAGGAGCATAAGGATTTTTTACGCAAATAATTTTTGGATTAAATTTTTGAAACTTCGGATATTCCGTATTAGGCACTAGAGAGATACCAACATGAAACATTGCCTTATAAATTTTATTAGAAAGCAAATTTTAAATATAAATGCACGGTAGTCACTACAAAAGGAAAATGTGTTAGTAAGACAAGAAAGAATATAATAATATCATAAACAAACAATCGCAAACAAAAGAACGTAAGAAGGAAGGATGATTGGAATTTAGCTCATAATTGTCTTCGATTTTTGAAGAATAACCAGGATAATAATTTAGAGATGGGTTTGGATTCAGTGGCAATTTAAGGCATAAAAAAGGGTTTTAATAAAACAATCTGAGGCATCTGGAAAAGAGAAAATTTTTGGATTTTTAAGGTAAAAGTAGGGTTGGAGTATCCTCTCAGAGAGGTAGGGTTGGAGTATCCCCAAAGATAAAGTTATGAAAATAATTAGGAATAAAGAGAAAATTTGAGTTTTCTTTTATGAAAAATGAGGTGGAGTATCCCTTAGAGGAGTAGGGTTGGAGTATCCCTAAAGGTGAAATTTTTTTTTAACTTAAGAAAATAATTAGGAATCTTAAATAAATTTGAAAGAGAAAATTCAAGTTTTTTAGTGAAAAATAGGTTGGAGTATCTCCTTGGAGTAATGGCGTTAGAGTATCCCCAAAAAAGCAAATTTTTGATGTTTTACAAGAAAAGTTTTTTTTAAAGGATTTTGAAAATAGAAAACAAAGGATTTGTATAAAATATATTTTTATCTTAAGCCTTGATCCAAGTCTTAAGGGTTTATATAGTAGGAATCGGATGCACTTCGAGACTTTAGAATGTCTCTATAAAGGAGATTCAAAAATTAGGTTAAAAATAAAAGACTACATCATCTCATCTTCTTTCCTGAATTTATTTTAGGTCTATCTGAAGGCTTTGAAAGATGAATAAAGTATCGTTGGAAAGATGACTTGATGAAGCTTAATGTAAAAATATTGCAAAAATCTTAGAAAATCACTTTCTAAGCAGAATTAATTCTTGGATTTAGAATTGTTCCAACACAGGCAGCAATTGTAGGGTAAAGGGCATGATAGACTTTGAAAAATCATTTTGGTCTCATACGGAATCATTAGATCATGAACAATACCTTTCCTGAAAGGGAACTTCACAAAAGTTTTAGCAAAAATATTTAAAAATTTTTGAAAAATCATATGTCAGGCAAAAATGGCCCAAATAGAATATAGCATGTTGGTTCTAGGGTTCTAGACAGCAAAGGTTTGAAAATCATGACTCCCTCATCCAGAATGATCCGAGGGTGAACAAGACACCATTAGAAAGGGATTTCAATTCCCTTTAAGAGAAAAATATTGAAAAATTATAGAAAAATCATTCATGACTTGAAAATAATTTCCCAATCTCAAACTATGGTGCTACCAGAGCCAAAACCGAGGAACTTTTTCAAGGATATACTTGAATCTAGGACTTCTAAATGTCCATGATAGAAAGAGGCAAGTAACATGGGCGTCACAAGTATATTCCATAATCTCAGAGCAGTTTAGGATGATGACACAACTTGTTGAACATACCACTAAGGAGGGTATTGGACTTAAGATCAAGGCTTAATACATTAACAAAAGAGAACAACATTTTATTTCCACGAATCCAGACCTAGAAGGTTTAATTTGTCCCCAAGATTGGAGGACCAATTTAATAAAAACAATAAATCTATGTTAGTCCCTATTATTTAAAGGTAGCATAGACTTAACTTGGGCTTTTTTTAAAATCATATTTTTACCAAACGAGCACGCATGCAAACACATAAAGATGATATTTTGACATGGGGAATATGGCAAAAAATGCAATGAGGGCACAAATAAGGTGAATGAAAATGATAGCTCTTTGAATGGCATCAAAAATCATGTTATGGAAGATGATGTAAACATATTTAAGCAAAAATAAGCATGTTGGAATTTTCAAGACAACATCTTTATGCTATGACACTCTTTAATATGCAAGAAAGTGCATAAACATGCTCATGCATATTATGAAAAACATTCAAGTATGAGTTAAACATATGAAAATAGATGAAACATGACAAAAAAATGCATAAATAAGGGACTGTTTTGGTGACAGAATGAAATATAAGATATTTAGTCTACCATGAAATATCAAGGCATCAAAAAATATCAATATCCTAAGACTACCACAACCAAGGCAACAATAATGCATGAGAATCCTAGGATGGTCATGGAAGCATAAAGGGCTCACTAAATCATGTAAATGATAAAAATAGAAAATGTATGGAACAAGGTAAAGGAAATATACCAAAAAGGTTTGAACTCTTCTCTCTTCCTAAAGCAGTGACTTTAAGCTCAGTTCATTTCCTTTCTTTGCTATTTTAGTAAGAAAATGATGGAAATAAGAAGCTTTCTGGTAATATTGCTAATGGTAAGGTGTTTTTAGGATAAAAGTGTGTGAAAGGTTGATTTTTTAGAGGTTTTTTAGTGATGGTTTAGGGAAACTATGGGAATAAAAGAAGGTTGAAGGTGAAAGGTAATAAAATATTATTTTTAGGAGAGTTTTAGTGCTAAAGATTGCTAGAGGATTTTTTAGAATGGCTAGGGCTTTTTTAGAGTCCCCTTTGAGATAGCTGGAAGTCTTTTTTTGTAGGTAGCTAGAAGCTCTCCTTAAATTCAATGCTCAACTAATGCTTTTAGGAGACAAAGCAAGGGCATTTTTGATCTTTCATTCTTGTACTAGGGGACATCTCCA
>JBBYHK010000023.1:88516-101878 GCA_038382065.1 Adansonia grandidieri | reverse complement strand
AATGCTCAACTAATGCTTTTAGGAGACAAAGCAAGGGCATTTTTGATCTTTCATTCTTGTACTAGGGGACATCTCCAGCTACTACTCTCAGCTTCATTCTTCTTATTGGTTTTGCGATGCTGAGTGGGGGCAAAAAGGTTGTAACAGCCTGCAACTAGAGATATGCCTAACATGCCCTCTTACAACCATATATTTTATGGAAATGATCCTTGTCATGGGCTATTTAGGCTCTAAAAATTTGTTTAAATTCAACCATAAGCCCAAAGTTGAGGTTTGTTATGAATTATGTCTTTTTCTTGGTGCAAAAAACATGTTTGAATCATATTTCTAAAGGCCAAAAAATGGTCTGAATAGGGCAAGAATGCTTTGGGGCATTAATATAAAACATGTCGTATCGATACACAAGGCAAATTTTACCCATGATTATCTATACAATGATATGTATCGATTCTAAAAGCAAAAATTATTTCAAGTCTATGGAGGCCTGTATCCATACTCTATGGATTTTTGTCTATACTTATGCTTGTGTATCGATATATATTTCCAAAAATCACAACTTTAGTTACTACGAAGGTCTATATCAATACAAACATGCTATGTATCATACCATACCATAGGTATCGATACCAAACCCTCTTATATCGATACTACATATGAAAGTTTAAGTTTTTGGTGATGTAAAGGCTTTGGCTTTGTGTCAATACTTGTGCACCAATATAACTTATGTGTACCTGTGGCTTCTCGAGTTACCTTAACTTGGTCATAAACAGTAGAAATTGATCCATGTATTCATCCAAATAACTTTAAAGACATCATAAAAAGTGGCCTTTATGCCTTATTTTACATTTTTCTTTAATATGGCCCATAGGCATTTTAGACCTTCCCAAAAAAATTTTTGGCTGGCACATTGCTTAATAGTGCCCGGGGACACAACACTTGACTATCATCCCCTATTTTTTATTTTTTATTTTTTGATCCTGTCATCTTTTAATTAAGTCTTAGGATGCAAAAAGTTGGCTCAGACAAAATGAGGTGTCTGCACCAGCTATTGCCATGTGCCCCTTCACATTTTTTCACTTACTTTGGATGATCCAAAGAGGGAGCATGCTCGACTTAAAATAAATGTTGTTTGATTTGTGCCTTTGAGTTATCCATTAGTCAGGATTTAGATTAGGCATGATAATATGAAGGGAAGAGAGACTATCAAATGAATCACTCATCCAACTAGTCTTGGAAATTCACCTTTAACTATCCATAAATTTGGAGTCACCATTGACCATTTCACGCTAGGCATGATCAAATGCCTATTTAAAATAATATCCTAAGTTATGAAACTCAAAACATTGATTTCATGGTCTATAAGGTCTAGAGATTCATTGGTTAGGTTCGAGAGTTGATCAAACGTTGGAAGGATTAGCACCCTTACGACACCCAAGTCAGCGCTCGCTAACTATATCTTGCTTGGTTTAGCCTAATCAATTCTGTTTAGTCATTATTTAAATATGATCCCTCTTAATGGATGAACTTTTATGGAAATTGTAAATTTGGGTTGTGATAGAAAATTTATATTACCTTTGCGCTGTACAGGTATGAGGAGCATAGGGATTTTTTTATGAAAATAATTTCTGGATTAAATTTTGAAAAGTCAAAATTTTGTGTTGGGCACTGGAGAGATACTAACACAGAACATTGCCTTGTAAAATTTTTTTAAAATAATTGTGAAATATGAATGCATAATGGTAACTACAACAAGGAAATATGTTAATAGAACAAAAAAAGAAGATAATAATATCATAGAAAAACTATCACACACAAAAGAATGTAAGAGGGGGGATGATCAAAATGTATCTCACAATTGCCTTTGATTAATAAAGAATAATCGCAATGATAATTTTAAGACATATCTGGACTTGATGGTAATTTAAGGAATAAAAAAGGTTTTAATTAAAACAATCTGAGATATCCAAAGGGAAGAAAATCTTTGCATTTTTAGGTGAAAAATGGTTGAAGTATCTCCTCGTTGAGGTAAGGTTGGAGTTTCCCCAAAAAAAAAATTTTTGATAAGTCCAAAAGAAAAAAATTGAGTTTTTAGTGGAAAATGGTGTTGGAGTATCCGTTCAGAGTGATCGGAATGGAGTGTCTCCAAGAACGAAAATTTTTAAAGATTTAGGAAAAATAATTAAGAATCTCGAGTAAATGCAAAAGAGTAAATTCAAGTTGTTTAGTGGTAGAGGGGGTTAGAGTATCCCTTTAGAATGGTAGGGTTGGAGTATCCCCAAGAATAAAATTTTTGATGTTTTAAAAGAAAATGATATATTAGGGAAAAAGGTATTTTGGAAATAGAAAATCAAGGATTTGAATAAAATATATTTTTGTCTTAAGCCTTGATTTGAGCCTAAAGGGCTTCTTATGGGGGAGTTAATTGGATGCATTTTAAGAAGTTTCGATGTCTCAATGATAGTGATTGGAGAAACCAAGTTAATTTTTATTCTAAAAAATAGGGGACAAAATCACGCTGTCTCTCTTACCGAATTCATTTTAGGTTCTTGCAGAGGTTTTGGGGTAAGCAAAGCACCATTAAAAACATAACTCGATGAGGATTAATGTAAAAATATCTCAAAAATCCTAGAAAACCGCTTTCTAGGTGGAATTAACTTTTGAATTTTGGCCTGTTTGTCACTAGTAGCATTTACAAGGGAAAAGGTGTGATGGATTTTGAAATATCACTCCAGACTCATTTGAGATCGTTAAATCATAAAAAAAACTTTTTCCAAAAAGAAACTTCACAAACTTTTTCGAAAAAATATTAAAATAATATAAAAAAATCATCTGATGGGCTACAACTATCCAAACAGAATGTAATTCACCAATTCTAGGGGTCCAGATAGTAAAAGTTTGAAAAATCATAATTCTTTCATTTGGAATGATCTAAGGGCAAACGAGAAACAACCCACTAAGCATGCCAAAATAAGGTATTAAAATTAAGATCAAGGCTTAACATTTTTCTAAACTAAAAAGGTGATTTTTGTTTGAATAACAGTATTATTGAACTCATTTCACCACGAATCCAAATTTGAAATGTTTAATTTGTCCCAAGATTGGAAGAACAATTTTGTGAAAATATTAAATTCATGCTAGTCCCTATCTGTTAGAACTAGCATAGAATTAACTTAGAGATTAGTTTTAAAAATTAGTTTTTTAAAAAACAAGAAAACATTTTTGAGAAAAATGTTATGAACATAATGCATCATACATAATAAGGGATATGTACAACACATTCAAACAAGCAAGAGACGATATTTTGACAATAGGAAAAATGACAAAAATGTAAGAAGGTGACAAATAAGATACATGGAGAAGACATTAAAGATCACGCTATGGAAGATGATATGGTCATATTTGAGCAAAGAAAAACATGTTGTGATTTCCTAGACAACATTTTTATGTCATAAAACTTATCAAAAGGCAAGGAAATACATGAATATCTCTAAAAACATTTTAGAATGAAGATTTAGTGATGTGTTAAGCATGTAATGGTGGATATAACATGTCAAAGATGCATGGACAGGGGCTATTTTGCTGACAAAAATGATGAGAAGCATGTTTGGTCACTCAAGCACCATTAAGCCATCAAAAAGATCACCAAAGCCTTCAAAATTCCATAATCGAGGCCACAATAATGCATGAGAGTCCTCGAATAGTCAAAGCACTATGAATGGCTCACTAAAATGATGCAAATGATAAAAATAGAAAATAAATGGAGTAAGGTAGAGAAAATATCCAAAAAGCCTTGAACTTTATCTCTACTTGGAGCAATGACTTTAAGCACAATTTACTAGGGGATAACTCTAGGTACTATGCTCAAATGCTATTATTTCCATTGGTTCTGCCATGCAGAGTAGTGGTGCAAAAAGGCTGTAACAGTCTTCAACTGGAGAAAAGCTAAGCTTGCCTTTTGAAAAACCACAGATTTCATGAAAATGTTCCTTGTCATTAGCTATTTAGGCCTAAAAAATTTGTTTAAATCCAATTATAAGCCCAAAGCCGAAGCTTGATATGAATTCTAATGATTTTTAGAGGCAAAACTAGGTTTGAATTGGATTTTCATATCAATAGTGCTATGGCTGAAAGATGGCTTAAACTGGGCAAAAATACCTTGGTGTATCGATACAAAAAGCAATTTTTACCCATAAGTATCGATATAATGAAGTGTGTATCAGCACCAATAGCAAAAAATTATTTTCAGTCTTAAGACTTAGAGGCTTGTATTGATATTTAAGGCTTTGCATCGATACTCATGCTTGTCTATCGATACATTTTGCCAAAAATCATAACTTTAGCTACTACCAAGGCCTATATCGATACAAACACACTAAGTACCGAGACTACACCTTAGGTATCGATACCAAACTTTTTTGTACCAATGCCACATATGACTTGTATATGCCTTTGGCTTTCTGAATACCTCATCTTAGTCATAACAGTGTAAAACTAACCTGTGCTCATCTAAATGACTTTGATGACACTTGAATAGTGACCTTTGATGCCTCATTGTTACATTTTTCTTTAATACGACCCCTAGGCATTTTATGCCTTCTCAAAAAAATTTTTGCCCAGTGATACAACTCCCCACAATCATCCTTATTTTTTTTTTTGATTATTATCTTTCGATTACAGCCCAGGATGCCAAAAATTGGCCTAAACAAAATAAGGTGTCTACACATGACATAAAATTGTTTTACTTAGGTTAGAAATTTAATTGAGAACTAAATGTTCTTGCATATAAATAAAGGTTAGGCTAAAAGCTCTGATTATTAAGTCAAATAGGCTAGTTTTAAGCTACACATATTTGGACTTGATATAAGGCTAGGCACATAGATTAGGGCCACATTAGTGTAGCATTAGGTCAAGATTTTAATTATTTATTAACTGAGACTAATCTTGAATGAACTGGGTAAAAGTATCTTAACTGGGCTTCAAGTTACCACTAAAAGAGGTGTCATCCATAAGGGTGACTTAATGGGCAAGTTTGACCAATTAGTCAATCTTAACCTAGTCATAAATATATTTAAATACATTATTAAGCCTTTTGGCTAAAGGTGTCTATTAAAAAACCCTAAGATCCCTACACACCTTGATGCAATACATTGCTCTCCTGAAGCTCTCTTTATGCCAACTTTGATTTTAGACTGGAATCATTCTTAATCTGATGAAAATAGAAAAATAGTTTTCGAGCATTAAGAGAATAGCTACTACCTGTAGTTAAGACCAAGTTTGCACCAACTTCCACATCCTTATGAGATCTATTTTGTCTTTCTTTTACACCATCATCTCCTAGAATTTTGCTTAAATTAAGTGATTAAAAAGGGGATTTTGTTTTACATTTTTGTTGATGTTTAACAACATTTTGGCTAGCACTAGGGAACCACTAGGCCTCAAGAAGGTTTCAACAACTGTCTGTGTGTGTAACCATTAGAAGGACAAATGCACTACCTATGATCTCAGAGATCATTTTAGAAAGCCATTGTCACCACCTTTTAAAGATTGTTTGAATTGGTTTTAACTCCAAATTATGATATTTGAGAGTTAGGTAATCCCTAAATAGATGGATGTTTAAATTCTAGTGAAAAATTTTAGAGTTTACTACACATAAGTTCTTATTGTTATTTTGTTGATTTTTGAAATCCAGTACATGTATAAGGTGGAACTTTACTAGGATTGACATTTGTTCAAGTGGTGTCAAAACCTGTAGGGTGTGGATTACGTTTGTTAAGTATAGGCTAATTCATGGTGATTAACATCGTGATGTTATATGCATTGATATATAAGTTTTAGACCCCACACCTTTGTAAAATAAATTTTATAAATTTTCTCAATTCTAGACAGCATGCTTAAACTGTTTATTAATCAAGATTAAAAATTTTAATAATTGATAAAATTGTTTTCTATCAATTTAGATTGAACACACATTGAAATGTTGAAAACCAATGTTGTTTTGTCATTCTAACATGCGATTACTAACATGATTTTTTTTCTATTGTTTTCTTTGCTGTAAAAATTTATTGTTATAAAATTTATATTTTGGTTTTGTCAGAAAATATGTATAAAAATTAATTTTAACTTATTTGCACTTGTTTTTACTTAAAGAAAACTAATCTTAGGCTTAGTGTGTAGAAATCTCAAAGTTGAAAACTTTCACTTAACTTTAGAGGAATTCTTGCATCTAATGCACCATTAAATCTTTTTGGAAGCATTACATGGATTTGGTACATATTAGGACAGCAAGTTAACTGAATGAGATTCAGTTCAGAACTGATTTTGTTGCTGGAAGTTACGGCAAGCATTACTGCACTTAGTTTGCTGAAAATTAGGCCTTTGAATAGCAAGATCATTACTATTTTCATTGCTACTATTGATTGATATTTACCAACACCTAATGAATATTTCAAGCACCTAAAACAATCCCTAAACATCTTCTAAAGGTGGTAGTAAAAGGCCATTCACATGGCCAAAGAGATTGCCTCTACTAAGGACATAATTGATAGAGTCCTACTTCCACTGAAACTAGTTTTCTAGCTAGAGTAAAACTCCTAAAAAAATGGGAATTTGATTCCTAAAATTTTATGCTAAATTCTAGTTAGGTTAGATATGGAATATCTAATAGATGAGATTCCTAAAAGTTTGGATTGGCTTTATTAAAGTGAAAGGTTTTAAGGCAATGTAGTTTCCCAAAGTAGACATGTTAATAAAAGGATTAAATTTTGGAAACTAGTTTTCTGAAATTGTTTGTTAAACTAAGTTACCATAATTTTAATTCTTAAAGATGTCAATTTTGGAAACCTAATAAGCATGTAATTAAAAGAATTTCTCTTAGTTAAGACAAAAACCTAAAAGTTAGGTAGTGTCTGTTTTAAAACAAACTTTCTAAAAGTTAGGAATTGGATAAAAATATTTTTATCTAACATGGCAGATTCTTACAGATGCTTTGATAAATATTTTAAAATTGCTTTATTTATATTTATGCATGGAATGCATGTGATCACCATGTGAAATTAGCTATATATGAGTGATGTTTATAATTAGATTATAAAAGCATGATGGATAATTATGGACTAGTCCTTAGTCTAATTAGGTTATGGATGGTCAATTTTATTTATTATTATATTTATTTTATAAATAGGGTCTACAAACCTTGCCTTATCTTTTTATTATTCAAGGTTGTCAAATTCTCTTCTCACCTTACTCTCCTCGAATGTCACTAGCAAACTTATGTAATTGTTACATAGTTAGAGATTTAGGATTAAGATAGATATAAGGAATTTGTGAATTTTGAGATGTTAAGAAGATGGCGCTAAAATGGAGCTTGAGGAGATCACCATAAAGACTTAAGAAGTATATGAATGGCATCCCTAGGAAATTAACCACCTAGCTTCGTAAAGGCTCAAGGAAACTAGTTTAGTTTAAAGTCTATATCCTAGTAGATTACACGCGATGGATTTTTTTTCTATGTATTATTGCAACATGATTGGGATGCGAATCCTGACCGACAGACTTAAAGGTTGGTGAATCAGTTGTTTCTCTATTTATTTCTTTATTTGTGTTAGGGATCGAGTTATTGAGGTAAATCACTCAGTCAACTTCACCTTAAATAGTCATTACAAAATGACCATTTAACTTAGAGTCGCCATTAATCTAGTTTTGGCTAGATAAGATTGGTCATTTACCAAAGTTCATATTTTAAGGGTTACGAAACCCTTGAAAAAAAACACGAAGTCCACATTAAACCAGAGATCATGAAAAAAGGTTTGAAAGTCTACTACAATCATGAGTAAGGATCAATCCCTCTCATAATGCCCAAAAATCAATACTTTTAATTGCATGTTAATTTAAGTTTCAATCTTTATTTGATTTTGGTATTTGGTATTTAATTATAATTCACATACTTCAAAATTTCATAAGCTAAGTTAATTATTCCATTCGAGAAAATTAAGTTTTTAATATTTTTTAAATCAAAATGTCATCCATACCTCGTCGGATAAAGTGAAAGAAACATGAAGTTTTATTTCATGAAATTCAAAAAATCTTGATTTTACTTATTTTAAAAAGGGTATCTTGTTATTAAAATGATTCGTGAAACCCCTCGCATGTACTAGGAGAAATCGTACCATCTTAACTCAGAGACATTACCTTGATTTTTAAAAACCTCGATTTTATAAAAACTTGTCTTAAAACTCGATTCCGATGGAAAGTACGAAACTAGACTCAAAAGACCCAAATTTGGTCAAAAAGATCAAAATGTCCCTTAAATAATGCATTCGGCATAGAGGTATCCTAGCAACCCTAACGTGTTCAGTTTAAGGTAAAATTACTCAAATGCCTTTTTAAGTAAATCTTCGATATAAAAATATCCTAATAATCCTAAAAAACTCGATTATGACATGAAATGACTAACCTATCCTTAAAAGGCACCTTCAATATGAAAGTATCGAGTGACCCTAATGGACTCAATTTTAAGGTAAAATTATTAAAATACCCTTAAAGTATAACTGCGACATAAAAATATCCCGATAACCCTAAAAGACTTGATGATAACACAAAAAATTATCATACCCTAAATAGGCAAACTATATGGTGAATGTAATGTAATAACAAAAATTGCTAATAGGTCCCTAAATTTTTAAAATTCACACTTTGACCCAAAAATGGCTAAAATGCCAAAAATATTTCTAAAATATTAAAAATAACCTAAATAAGTAATTTAATGTTGAAATTACTTAATTAGGCTTAAGATACAAGGTGTTTGGTAAATGTCTCTAAACTTTCCAAACTTTACAATTTAATCCCTAAATGACTAAAATTGCAAACAAACATCTAAAGACGTAAAAAATGACATGGGAAATTTTCTTGAGGATCATAAACCCATTAAGCCAAATATTCATGGCCTAAAAATTTTTGAATATTTTTAATTTAGAATTTAAAGTTTTTAAAATTACAAGAAGACCCCTAAGGCGAAAAATACGCAACAAACAACCAAAGCATGACAAGAATGCATGCAACGTCTTTAAATTACCTTAAGAGCATTTAGCCAACACCAAAACTCACGATATAACAATTTCTCAAAAATTACAATCTAGTCCCTAACCTTTTAAAATTGCTAAATGGCTAAAAAACTAAAAATGAAAAAAAAATAAAAAACTTTACATAATATCCTTGGCACTATTTATCCAAGTCCAAATGTTATTTTAAATAAACTTTCAAAATTGAGGAAAAATTATTTTTAGGGCCCTAAACCCCTAAATATTACAAAGTACCCTGTAATATCCTTGAAATCAAATAAAAATAAATGCTAAAAACTCCTTCTAGCTTTCGGCCATTTGCAAAATATTCCCCAAATTTTTTATTCTTTCATGAAATGAATCATACAGGGTATAGCAAAGTCATCCTAAGCTACCAAGCTTAAATTGGACTTAAATTGCAACAGTGTGCATGAAATGATAATACAAAGGAAACATGCAAACATGAATTTCATAGCATCATGCAAAAACTGAAAATATGCAAATGTATAAGAACATAATCATAAGAAATTTCTAACAACAAGATGTAAAATCAACTTGCATAAGAACTAATCAAAACACTTAAAGCTTTGAAAACATTTATATGAAAATTAAGTAAAAATGGTGATGTAAAACCACTAAAATGATCATAATTGTCACCTACATATTAGTGTATGCCATTGAACCAATCGGATTGGGCATGGGATACATGGTAAAATAACAACATCCATGTGACTAAAATAGAGTAACATAGGTTTTCCTTTATGTTAGTGGCATGATTGACACTCATGCAAAGACTAATTGGATGAAGCCCTTTAAACACAACAGCCTTGCACAGATAGTAATGAGTTAAGGTGATAAGATCTTTATGCATCAAAGCTGTGTTTTTAAAAATGTTCTTAGCCATCTATTGTCAAGACAAGGTATTGCCAATACATAAAGACTAGTATATACTAAGCCTCCATGCATTGGATGCATGCAACTTTTTGATCTTCTAGAAGTTAAAGTATCTAAGAATTTGGGGAGAGCATCTAGGTGCTTGGCTCGAATGAGGACTCTATTTGGTATATCTCATTCAAGTACCTATGAAAGATGTTCTCATATGCCGGTCGTCTATATTAATCCTTAGACTTATGATACTAGGTCATCTTGTATGTGAAGTATCATACTTAAAGATCATACGAACAGGTCCACAATGGATGCATACCAAAATAAAGGTGGTTTTGGATATGATATGAAACATACTAAAGATGAATGAGTAATCCAAAAAGGATACACTTTTAAAGAATCAAAAATACTATTTTTGACATCTTGGCTATTTATCAATAAGTCAAACATGATTTTTAACTTTTAAAGAATCATAAATACCTCCCACTAAATCCTACATATGTTGATTCAAAGGGAATTGGATTCAAAAACTATTTTTGAATCCTAAAAGTTATAGGTCATTTAGTATTCTTAATACTATTGTAGGTTGTATGTTTAAGAATAACATGATTATGACATAGAATTCAATGATTAATGATTTATTCAATGAGGACTAAATCAAAGCCTGACATCGAATGCCAACAATCATCCTCAACTGGCATGTATGTACCCAAATAAACATCTTATTTTTACAAATAAATCAAGATTATGTTTAAAAAACATTAATCAAAAAAGCAAGCTTTAATCCATATCAACAAGGTCACCTTTACCTATGGTCCATCTTCATTATTCCTTTTATCTGGGTCTTAAAATATGTCACACATATTTAAGCACCAACATCTACGTATCATATACCAAGAGAAGTGAATTAACCTCAATGTGTATCTGAAATTGAAACTTTTATAAGTTTCCTAATTTTGTTCATATCAAAATTTTCCTTGAAATATTTACTCTATTAATCTAGCTCTCCACTATATTGGCATATACCATTTACCATCCATTGTGCCTTTCTTTAAAAGAAAGTAAATGGACCATGCATTGATTATATCCATCTAAAGTGCTTAAGTCTTGAAACATATCCTGTTATATGATGCCTAATTAGACTACTTCCTAATATCTTACTTAGGAACAATTCTTTAAGGATATCTAACCTCTCATTATGATTATCCTTATATAATGATTCTTTAAGCTTTTAAATGATTTCATGAGCTTAAAAAGCTACTTGCTCCTTTCGGAGTTTAGGTGTCATACAAGCCATCATCATAATGTGGCTTGATCAAGGTCATCAATATAACCTTGATAAACTACAGCTGACATAGTGGGCTATTCTTGGATAAGCCATTCAATGTAGGCCTAGTCAATGGAGTCTAGCCTAGTAGAACTTAGAATCACGTATGCTACTTAGTGATAGTAAATTACTCATGTTGTGTTTGCATCCATTATGAACCAAAACATTTTATAGCTAATAATTTGTAATTTCAAGCATCAAGTAAGGTTTTACAACATTAATAATTATCCTCATTATTGTATTGAGATTATTGCCTTCAATCATAATCTGAGAAGTTCAACGTTTGAATCTTCCTAATAAGCTAGGCACCCCTTTTATCCTTCCATGACCCTGAGTCAGCTTAACAAAACATGAAATAACTAATTAGGTAGGTAACTTTGTTTATCGATTGCATCTCTATGCAACTCCTATATCAATTAGGTGGCAACTCTTTGCCTAAATGCATCATATGAATTTCACCTAACCATCACCTTTAAAGCCATAAAGTTGAATGTATTTGGACAACATGACATTAGTTGAGTAAGACCTAACATTCATAACTCAAACAACTCGAGCAGAAGGCACCTTGAGTCAACTCAATAAATTCCTACAGCTAGAACTCATGTATCTTATAATAAACAATGGAAGGCATCTAATCATGCTTAGGCATAGACTTCATATTTTATGATGGATTTTAATCATTTATCTTAGGTCCATTACTTTGTTTGATTAGCATGCTTAGCATTTATTCAATCATATATCACATATATAAATTCAAGAATAAATCTAACTTATGTAATCTACTAGGATGATTATGGACTTTATCTATCTAGTGTCCTTAAGCTATTAGGAAACTAGTTGGTCAAATTCCTAGGAATATCGTACAAGCTCTTCAGAAGTCTTGATAATGATCTCCCTGGTTTGTTTTTTCTCGGTGCCATCTTCTTTACAACTTGGATTTATATAAATTCTAATCTTAACCTAAATCTAAATCTACAAATCTTATATAATTGTTAATATCTTTGTAAGAAACCTCAAGTTACATTCAAGGGGAGTTAGGTGACAAGAGGATTGACAACCTAAAATTAAAAGAGAAAGCAAGGTTTCACAAAGCTTATTTATAAAATAAATAACAAAAGAAAATTTTAAACCATCCACAACCTAGTCATACGAAGGTCTAGTCCATAATCATCCTCATGATAACATAATCATATTATAAGCATGAAATCAAATTTGCATGGCTAATATCACTTGGTGATCTTATGCATGATTTGCATAAACTTCATCAAACAATTTAACATGATTTATCAAATAATTTAGTAATTTTGATTTTTTAATTAAAACATTGTTAATTAAATTCCAAACTCTTAGGAAGTATGTCTTAAATTGCTTATTACCTAACTTTTAGGTTGTTTGTCTTAATTACGATATTATATTACTTTTAGATAACTTTGTCTTAATTTAGACAAACCATTATGCATCTTATATTTCCCAAACCATTTAGGAAACTTGTTTTCCAAAAACAATATTTTAAGACTTTAAATTTGACATTACCTAACCTTTGGGTTGTTTGTCTTAATTAGGGCATTATCCAACTTTTAGATAACTTTAACCTAATTTAGACAAAATATTTAACATGTAATATTTCCTAAACCATTTAGGAAAGTAATTTCCTATTTTTAAAAGTCTTAGTAATTGATCTGTATTTAATTTAATTAAGAAGATAATTTTTTTACGTGATTAACATTTATTCTAATCACATTAGAACAAAACCTACTCCAACTAGGATTAATTATTTAAATTAAATATATTTTTCAATTAAACAATTTAATTGAATTTAAATTTCATTCTTATTTTATTATCCAATTCATATCTTAAACAATTTAAGAAAATTAATATAATTGGTTAATTAGTTGTTTGGTAATAAGTAAGAGTTTTAATGGAACATAACTTTTTAGGGACTCCCAATCCAACTAGGAGCTACTCCATGCATGGCTATCTTAGCCATCCTAAATTCAACTCAAATGCTACTGTCTCCTCCCACTAAACCTCTAAAAATACAAAAAAAAAAAAAAGCAACATCTTACTGCCATGGATGCCACAATAAGGTTCCAA
>JBBYHK010000023.1:60962-88416 GCA_038382065.1 Adansonia grandidieri | reverse complement strand
CTAGAAAATTAAAGATTAAAAAGAAATTATTTTCTTTAACTTTTAATTCAAGAAACGGATCAAAACAACATAGAAAGCTTGAGATGTGTTAAGGCTTTATTCTGAATTTATTAAAACAATTTTAATTAATTCTTTAAACATTTTTAAAAAAATGATAAAAGCTAAAAATTACATGCTTTTCATATTTAAATAAATTTAAAAAAAAAAACAATTTTTCAAGAATTTTGCGAAAACTAAAAAAATCACTAAATCAACACATAAATCAATCAAATTAATTATCACCAAAAACTAGCATGCAAGACCACATGTAATCTACAAACCTTAGGCTCAGATACCACTACAAGGAAATCTCGAGCTTATGCTTATCAATATAAATATAAAAATTTAATCACAATTAAATATATACAGCAAAATTAAACAAAAAAGCACCTAAATTTTCTCAGGATCTTAGGAAAAGATGTACATGTGATCAAACTATAATTTAAAAACATGGACCTAATAGAAATCATAACTACTTAGAGACAGGTAATTTTAAACATGCCGATCCCTACACGAACACACCATAGGTTGATTACTATGATTTCTTCTTGAGACCAAAAGTAGTCCAAGTGTTCTGGCTCTAACGGTGATCCACATAAATGCCTATTAAGCCTTCATGAGGTTCAACGATTCTCTAGTGCTAGCTGGAAAACTTATCAAGCCTCAACCAAAAGATATTTCATTAATAGGTATAGATCCAATGAGATTCGAGAATGATTCCCTTACTTATTATGCCAAAGAAAAGGAGAAATAGCTTTGTAAGAAAGTAGTTGTTTCTAACAAATGCCAATAAATGAACCCTAAAATCACAATTCTTAATTTCGATCAATTCCACTAGGATAGAAAACTAATTTTCTATCTTTATTGTGATCAAAAACACTTTGAGACCACCTGAAATACCAATCTAGATAAAAAAGGCTTAGGAAAATAAGGATTTCAAGATTTAGTCAATTTCATAGATTTTGTAAAAAACTAATCTCTCAATGCTAAAAAACTATTTTCCTACTTTCTTCATATCAAGAACAATTCAAGAACACTCTGCATAAAGAGAGCTTAGAAAAGTAAAGAGTTATGCCAATTCCCTTTGGAGAAGTCTAGGGTTGATGTCTAGGGTTTCTACTATCCTCTTTAATCAACCAAAGAGCCTTAATACTGTATTTAAATACAACCTAGGCTTGACTAATATGTCAACTGAGCGTATTACTAACATACCCAAAGGTGGCCCCACTTTAGAGTATTTCTTGGAGCCCAATTAAAACTATTAGCTTGTCCAAGATTGGGCCTTAATAGTAACTTACTAATATTTTAGCCAAGTAGCACACCAAAGATAGTCATTCCATGTGCCTAGCCCTTCAGCAAGCCCAATTTGGAGTAGTGCATAACCAAACTCTCTTGACTTGATAATTATGGCTTTTAGCCCAACCCTTAAATTTACATGTTGGATAATTTAATTCATAATTTAATTTTCTAACCTAAGTAAAACCATTCTTACTTTTGTAAATAATATTAAATTATTAATTAAATAATTATCAAATAATTATTTAATTTTTTGAATACAATTATTTGGCTTTATTTAATAATATCCATAAAATCATGTCTACAAGTAAACATTATCTTGATAAGACATTCTTATCTTTATTACCATATTAAGACATCTCTAATTCAATTTCACAAATGTAATTTATGTTTTAAATTATTCTTAATTAAACTTATTCAATTAAGTCCTCTTCATCTCGGTTTAAATCCAATAACTCATCTTATTATGTGTGACCTATTAGGTTTTCATTATAATGGTAATAAATATAATTACCCAATTAATTGTATTTATATTTATAGATGGCCTCTAGCAAGGCATCATTGCCACCAAGTATGCAGGAAAAGTCAATATAACCTTTTTAAGAAACCTTTCAACAACATATAATTTGGTTTTTTCCCAAGATATCCCAGAAAGAGCATTAGCATAGTGCAGTGTCTACTCATGTATTACAGCAACTTTTGGTTAATTTCATGAATTTAGAGAAGCAATTTTTCCTAAATCCATCATGCATTGGCCAATGATTTATTAAGTTAGCCAAAGCTAAGAACATATGAGATACATCTCCAATGTCACTTAGAGTGGTGAACCCTCTCTAGATCACTCATTCACCCATCATATAATTCATGTCATACCTAATGTACCCTACCTTAGGCATCCATCCATTGCAAACCCGTTTTAAATAAATCTAAGTATAACACTCCTCATATGAAATAAGCTAGTATCATAAGTGTGAGGACTAATATATACAACTAACACATTAGAACATATTCTATACACACTTGAGTAACTTATACCAAATGGAGTTCTCATGCAGGCCATGTTCAGTGAACTTGTTTCCATAAAACAAGAACTTATATGCAATCCCTAAGTATCTCTATACTTCAACTTCTAAGAAATCAAAGAGTTGCATGCATCAAATGCATGAAGGCTTAGCATACACTAGTCTTTGTGCATTTGTCAATTCCCTGTCTTGACAATATGAAGACTAGGAATGTTTATAAAAACACGGCTTTGATGCATAAAGATCTCATCATTATAATTCATTATTAACATTGCAAGGCCCTTGTGTTTCATAGGCTTCATCCAATTAGTATTAGCATGAGTGTCGATCATTACACTAACATAAAAGAAAACCTTAAATCACCACATAAAGTGATTTGCCTACATTATTAACTATTATATGCCTTATCCAATCTGATTGGCTCTAAGGCATATACTAATAGGGTTGCTATTAGAAAGTTCTAGGCAAGAAAACCCTAAGATCCCTACATACCTTGGCACAATACCTTGCCCTCCCTAAGCTCTCTTTATGCATTTTAGAAAGATCTAGAATCATTCTTAGAGATCCCTACACACCTTGGCATAATACCTTGCTTTCCCTAAGCTCTCTTTATGCATTTTAGAAAGACCTAGAATCATTCTTGATCCAAGTGAAAGTGGAAAAATAATTTTCTAGCATTGAAAGAATAACAGCTAATAAAGGTTAAGAAATTAACCAAGTTTGCATCAAGCTTTACATCTTTACGAGATTATTTTCCTTTTTATTTAATGCCATCACTTCCCTAAATTGTTCTCAAATGGAATGATTCAACTTTACCTTTTGGTTAAGGCTTAACAAGCCATTTGGCTAGCACTAGAGAATCGTCCAGCCTCAAAAAGGTTTGAACAACCTTCTGTGTACATAATTGTTAAAGGCAAGACTTGTGTGCTATTCGTGATTTTAAAAATCTTTTTAGGAATCCATTGTTGCCACCTTTTAAGGATTGTTCGAATTAGTTTTAACTCCAATGAGAGTCGGATAATCCCTAAACAGATGGATGGTTAAGTTTTGGTGAAAAATTTTAAAGTTTACAACACGTAAGTCCCTTTTTAAATATCAGTAAAAAAGTCTGGTTGTTTTTGTGTTTATGTCCTCTACTGCTTGTTATTGTTAATTTGTTGATTTTTGAAATACAATGCTTGTATAAGGCCAAACTTTACTAGAATTGACATCCATGTAGGTGCACTACTCATAGTTTCTTTAAATTGTTGGAAGGTCGCTCTTGCTTCCTCAGTCCAAGAAAAGTTATCTTTTTTTAAAATGCTAGTTAAGGGTTTTGCTGATATTTCCATAAATCTTTATGAATTTTCTATAATACCCTGCTAATCTTAGGAATCTTTTTAGTGGCTTTAAATTTTTAGGAAGAGGCCAATTTCTAATAGTTTTTGGATTAGTGGGATCAGTTGACTCCATCAACTGAAATGATGTGGCTTAGGTACTTCACCTGTCTTTGGCTAAAGAAATACTTGCTCTTTTTGGCATAAAGCTTGTGAGTCCTTAAAATCTCAAATACAAGTGTTCAAGATGTTCTTTAAAAGAAATACTGTAAACAAGGATATCATCAAAAAATTACCAGGACAAATTTCCTCAAATATTGTGAAAAAATATCATTCAACAAGGATTAAAAAGTGGTAGGAGTATTTGTAAGTCCAAAAGGCATTAGCCTAAACTCATAGTGGCCTTAATGTGTTTTGAAGGCTATCTTAAGAGTATCCTCCTCTTCGACCCTAGTTTGCTAATAGCCAAACTTAAATCAACCTTTGAAAAAATTTAGCTCTCTTTAGCTCATCCAATAGGTCCTCCACCAAAGATATTAGAAATTTGTTTCTGATTGTCATTGTATTGAGCTACCTATAATTAATACATAACCTTTACCATAAGTATTGGAACTTTGTTTTCGATTGTCATTGCATTGAGCTACTTATAATCAATAGATATTCTCCAACTATCATCTATATTCTTTATTAACAAATAAGGTGAAGCGAAAGGGCTCTAGCTAGTTTAAATCACTGAGGTATCAAGCATATTAGCTATATATCTTTTTAGTTTGGCTTTTTGAAAATTAGGAAAACTGTAAGGCCTCAAGTGAACTGGTTGAGAGTCTAGTTTGAGAGGTGTATGGTGGTCATGTCTTCTTGGTAGAGGTAAACTCTTAGATTCTTCAAAAATGTCTAAATAAGCATTCAAGGGGCCTTATAACTCCTTGGACATTTTAGTAGTTTTTCCTTCAACATATGGCATATTGTTCATTACCAAAAACATGGTCCTTATCTACTAGCTTCTATATCTTATCCCTAGAGATAAGTTTAAAGGATGCTTTAGGCTGTTTAGCTTTAGAGGTAATATGGTGAAATCCTTCTAAAATGATATTGACAGTTGGTTAAAATCAAGGACCAAAAGACTGCAAAGTTTCATCCAATCTACTCCCAATAACATATCACTCCCTCTTAGAGGTAAAACTTTTAAAGTCATGAAAAAAATTTGTAGCCCTACATCACCTGTTCCAACTTCTTACATTCAGTAGTATATATAGCCTCTTACCACTAGCTACCACTAGAGAGTTTGTTTGGACCAGTTCAATTCCATCTTTTGCACACTTAGGAGTAAAAAAACTACTATAAGTACTCCCACTACCAATGAAAATGTTTAGTGGTTTCTTTTTAAACTACCTTGAATCCTAAGAGTACTATGGCCAGCACTACCATTCAAAGCATTAATAGATATCTCTATGTCATTCTCAGAGGTAGCTGCTCCATTAGTATTTCCCATCTCCAATTCACCTCTCTTTATTACAACTTTTATATCTTTTTCATCCTTATCTTCAATAGTAAAAGAGTTTAGTTTTTTACTCTTACATATATGCCCTAGTGTAAACTTGTCTCCACATTTGAAACATAGGTTTGGCAGTCTTCTTTGCTTAGGGAAGGGCGGTTTTGTATTTGGTATTGTGTTTGTGGTAGTTTTGAATGTTTAGGTAGTCGTTTGATATGTTGGTTAAGGCATGGTCCAAGGATTAGGTGTTATTGGTTCTTTATGGGTTTGTGTCTTTTATTGTCAAAGTCAAGGGAGAGTTCATGTAGTTTAGCCTATCTATAGGTTACTGACAAGTTAGCAAGATCATTAGCTTTTCAACTCCTCTTTAAGTCCATTGAGCTGGACACGAAATACCCCTTTAGGTAAATAGGGGTTATGTTGCAACATATAAGGTCTTAGTTCTTTAAATTTCTGTTGCTACTCTTCCACTGTACCCTTTTTGTCATAGTTTATTAAATTCCTCTCTCACATTAGTGCATGTCCTATCATAGAACCTTAAACACAAGTCTATACCAAACTCAGAGCATACAATATCAAGCTTTTGCATAATATGATATTGAACCAAACTTTAGCCTTCCCAGTGAGATACATAGTTGCTATTTCAAGCTTTTGCTACTCAGAAACAGCAAAAATTGTAAAATATTTGTAGCATTTTTTTAATCCAGCCTCAAAGGTTAGTACCATTAAAAGTCTGTAGCTCAATCTTGGTCTACGAGCAAAGGCACTGAAGGTTGTTTTAGCTATTACAACTAGTTTCCAATGAATTATCACCACTCTTTGGCTGGTTAAGACCGTTTCTAGGATTATTACTGACTAGCTATTTCTTTGCTATTAATCCTAAATCATTAGGCTTATAAGAAAACCTTCCACATTCCTTAATTTGTAACTTCATTAGGAGCCTTACCATCAGCATTAGCGGGAGGAACTAGTGAATGTACACTCTTTGGGAGGTTACAAAATTTGTCTATGAATGGTTCTCTCCTTTTTGTGCCATCAACTCCATCATCCTACTCATGAACCCCTGATTTTTTGCCAACTTCGCATCTACGTCCTTCCCACCACTTTGGGGCTGTAAAGTCTGCAATCTTAAGAGTCTTAATCAAGATTTGAGAGCCTGCACTTGTTCTTGGAGAGTGTTTAGTCTTATCCCTTAAGCCATGTTGCTGTTTTTCTTAAGATTTCCTAGATTGTTATTGGATCTAAATACTCTGATACCATATTTGTTATAGAATGAAGATAGAAAATAGAAGCAGATCGAGACTAGAAGAGAAAAGAAGAGAAGGTAAGGATTTTGATATTTCATTGAAATTTTATTTAATTACATCAGCCATTCATATGCTAAAATTCTTGTAACTGCTAATTGCAAAGGCCCATGGAAATCTAGGCCCGTGATGCCAGCTCATATTTCTCCAACGGTTTCCTTCTTGCTTCTAGATTCCTCTCCCTTGTACTTTCCCTAGGCATAGTAGCTAATTCCTGATACCTTGCTATCAACTGTACTCCCTGCTTCTGTGATGTTGTTTGCATGGCTACTGTTTACAATTTCTCCGATTAGCGTAAGAGTATTTCAAAACTTCAATAATGATGGAATTAGTTGAAAATATTTAACCTTTGGGGTGTTTTTAACCAACTCATGGGAATGTCGATAATCAAAACTCGGGATCGATGGGCTTTCAATGATGAATAAGCCTTGAAGCTGTTTGAAACTATGATATTGGAGCATCTTCATTCTTCATTGGGGAACCGCTATCTAACTACACTGAAAACCTATCAAATTTCAAATTTAATTGAAGTTAACGGGTAAAATGTGATTCCTACCCTTCAAATGATTTCGTCGAATTTAAAGGGTTTTTGAATGGGAGAAAGTAGAAGTTTCTGGTGCATTAATCTTTCTTTTAGTTGATGGTAAGATGTAGCAGAATATCAGAGTCTCTTACGATGTTTGTATGATGGGCTAAGATAACGGTAATTATAGAACAAAACTGCTGCTAAATGTAGTTAAATATAAATTGACATATTCTTTTGTATCCCAAATTAATAAGAAAGAGGAATTACTAAAATTGAATTTTGTTATCTCATTTTCAGATGGAAATATTAAATATGGCCACCAGCCACATAGTCTGTTTAGTTTCCGCGACCCAAATTTAAAATAAAAAAAAAAAAAAAAGCACGCAAAAGATAGACACTTTAGCATATAATTCCCTGCTTTCCACCTCCATGCTTTTGTGAAGATGGCCCTCATTAAAAGCAAGGGAAAAATAAAGAACAGAAAATTGAAATTTCCAGTTCTAGATTCCGAAACAAGAAATAATAATAACAAAGGATTTATTTGAAGCAAATTCAGCCCTTCAAAGGCTACAACATGCATTTCATACAATAGGAATAATAATTAGATACGGCATCAAAACTTAAGAAAACGACACCACGCAAATTTGGGGCTATGTTTAGTTTTAACCGGTGTTCTGCATGCCAGCAGCAATACCCTTCATGGTCAAAATAAGGGTATCTTCAAGACCAGGAGCATACTCGCTCGTAGGGTTAAGTTTCACAAGTTCGGCAGCCGGCTTGCTTGACTCCATGTATTCCTTGGATAAGTGAGGTCTCACCTTGACATGATAATCAGGGTCACGGATCCTTTTCAAAGTGTATGCTTGGCAGACATTAAGGGTTGTGATGTAAGCATCACGAAGACGGAGCCTCTGCTTCAGGTATGGGTCTCCTTCAAGAAGATCTTTGTGTCCAGCAACCTACAATGGAAGAAAGTTCAATTTGGTTTACTGCACGGATGCTATAGTATACCTTTCTCAATAAAATAAGCCACCCTATAAAGAGAAGAAATAATGCCTTGTAGGTTCCATATAAATAGCTTTTTTCTAGAATCAATATGCTCGTCTACCCTGTATTACCTGGAGAACAAGACGCTTAGTGTCTTCGTAGTTAGTTCTCAAGTTCTCTCCGAAGGGCTGGAGTTCCTGTGATACTAGCAGCTTGTCATATAAGGCAGCGATTCCTGGGTCTCCCTTGGCAAAAACCATTTCAATTAAGTCCATTGTGACCCTAAAGGAAGGCCATTGGTTGTACATATCTTGAAGCATGTGGAGGTTCTTTATATCCTTCCCAATGACATGCCTAAAAGCAGCCCCAAAGCCAAGCCACACAGGCAAATGAAATCTTGTTTGAGTCCATGCAAAGATCCATGGGATTGCACGGAGTGACTCAATGCCTCCACTTGGCTTTCTTTTTGAAGGACGACTGCCAATATTCATCCGACCATACTCCAATTCTGGTGTTGCCTGCAACCAGTTAATTCACAGAAGTTAAAACTAAAACCACAGTTTTCGCAAGCATAGCTGTTTCTTTTAACCATTAAGGCTTCATTAATTTGACAAGTTGATGAAGATATGAATCAAAGTTTAGAAGTTGGCTGGATACTTCAAAGGGAAAAAGTGAAAATTTTAAAAACGAAGTTCAAACTCAAAATCCAAAAATTTGTCAATGTTGTTTTCCTTTAGTAACTGATTAACATCCCTTTGACAATTACAAAAAGTATTCTTTTTTGTCAGCGTAGGAGCATTTAATGTGGTTTTTCACAAGAGAAGGGTTCACCTATGACATTCAAAGTGAATTACAGTATTGTCTGAAAATCAGCTCTGTATGCTTATAGATACAGATAAATCATCTCGAAAGGTGGGGAAGTTTCAATGAAAGTTTGTAGTAAATGTTATAGTATTGAATTAGATTGAAGCACCAAAGTAACTATAATGGTGAAATACTTACTAGGCGGAAGTATTCAACAAAACGAGGTTCCTGGAAGACTACAGAACGGTATTCCTTTGTTGCAACCAGCGCCATTTCATCCATGAGTGCACGCCATTCTGGCTTTGGTGAGACTGGGGGATGCATTCCATGCTCAAGCGTAGCAGCAGTAAAACGCTGAAGTGTTCTGAAGCACAAGTGCTCCTCACCAAACGATTGTTCAATAACTTCACCTTGAACTGTTACACGAAGTGATCCATGAATTGTGTCAGGTGGTTGAGACAATATAGCAAGATGGGTGGGTCCACCTCCTCTTCCAACTGTCCCACCTCGGCCATGGAACATTGTAAGCTTAACACCAAACTGCTTTGCCACTTTTACAAGTTCCTCTTGAGTCTTGTACAGCTGCCAAGCTGCGGAAAGACGGCCAGCATCCTTTCCAGAATCTGAGTAACCAATCATTACTTCTTGTTTTCCATTGATCCGGTTTCTGTACCAATCTATAGAGAAGAGACGAGCCACAGCAGCAGGAGCAGCTTCAAGATCAGCGAGTTTTTCAAACAATGGAACCACCCGTAACGGTTGCTTCACACGGCATTCACGTTGTAAAAGCTCAACAGCAAGCACATCAGATGGGGCCGTTGCCATTGAGATTATATAGGCACCAAAGTTGTCTGGAGGCAGTTCGGCAATGACATGGAATGTGTCCAACACATCAGCGACTTCTTCTGTTTTGGGTAGATCAGGGCCGAATAGAGGGCGCTTGCCCCTGAGTTCAGATAAGAGCCATTCCTGTCGGCGTTCCTCAGACCATTCTCGATAAGATCCAATGTCTAGGTGCTTCGTGATAGCATCAAGGACATCAGTATGCCTGTCAGATTCCTGTCGGATATCAAGTCTTACAAGTGAAAGCCCAAATGTGGAAACTTGGCGCAAGAAATCAAGAAGGCTTCCATCAGCTATTGGTCGATCACCACAAGCACAAAGTGATCTATAGCAAAGTTCAAGAGGCTCCAGAAACTACAGGAATGCAAAAATGAACCTGTCAATGTTATGTTAAACTGAACGCTAGCTTCTGATCTATATAAATGTATAAGAATCATCACAAAAATAGTATAAATTGTCTTAGGCTTCAAGGTTGCATCTCAATGTGATTTCCTTTCCATTTCCAAAGTAATCACATTCTCAGAAGGTTATTGCAATGCATGAAATTCCCTCATTCTACTGAATCAAATCACCACCAAAAAAGGACTATCACAAAAGAATTATTTAATGATATACATTTTTACGTCATCAGGTAAAAGCTTTTTATGGTATGTCATTGGGTAAACGGTTAGAAATGCACAATACATGGAAATTAACTAATTCAGCTGTTCCCCAGCAAGTTAATTTGAAGAATTTTAAAGAAGAGACCTGCTCCACATTGGTGAAAGTTGCTTCTTCAGGAATGTCAGAAATCCCATTGGCCAATAGGTAACGAGCACGTTCACGTGTATTGTACAGCTTGTCCCTCACATCACCAAGAATAACACGATAGGGCTCATTCGGAGGAATCTGTTTCCAAAATTCTGCACACAAAAAATTTTACAATCAGCGCAGAAGATCTACGAAATAGGCCCAAACAGAGTCAATCATATCGAGCTAATGAATATATTGTTAAGCAAGCACTCCTTTTACGAACCAGTTGACAGGAATATGTGCACCTACTAATGATAAACTAAAACCAAGTCTAAAAGCAATCTTTAAAGCACACGCTAAGATCAGATCAACATTAGAACCTATGTAATGCTTTGCGTCTTTTCTTAAGGACCTATGAAGTTCATCTGCACGAACACGGAGTTCATCACTGCAGCGCCACATTGATAACTGAAAATAAAACCAGAGCAAAAAGAAACAAGAGGAATCAAAATTGTGATAAATCATAAACTACACTCTAACTAGAGGAAAAAAGTGTCCGAGTCAGGGAAGTTATTCCTTTAATACCTCAAACATAAGATCCTCTATTTGGGAGAAGTACAAGTTAGCAGCCATCATTCTAGCCAATAAGCATACGTCTCTTGTAACTTCAGGAGTTACCCTGGGGTTTCCTGCAGTTCAAATCATATAGACATCTCCACTTACAGGTCTCACTATATGAAATAAAATGAGCATTTCTATGTTTCAACTTAATGAATAATAAACCCCATTATTCGCACCATCAGCTTTTTTTCAGACCGTACGATAAATAACATTTACAGTTGCAATATTGCTGTATTTCACTACCAAACCCTATTCAAAAAGGAAGATACTCTGGAGTTAAATATAGGGATTTAAATAGTGGCTACAAGGCCATGCTACAGCTGTAATTTTGCGTTTCAGCTCTTTCTGCCACCGATATTCATAGTCAATAATCACAATAGCATTTATTACGTCCACAATTGCAGTAAACACAATGCAACCAAAAAAGCATCTGTGGCCGCATTTTAAATCCTTGGTTAAATATGTGGAAAAGAAACATACCATCACGATCCCCTCCCATCCATGATGAGAATTGAATAATAGGGGCATTGTAGGGAACACGTTCATTTATCCCTATGTTCTTCAAAGCTGTGTCAACACGGCGCAAAAATTTTGGTACACCTTTCCAGATCGTTTCATGGAAGTAGCTCATTCCTGCTCTCATCTCATCTTGTGGGGTGGGAGGATTTCTTCGGATCTCATCCGTACGAAAAGCAGCTTGAATCTATATGAAAATAAGAGAGATAGTTGTGAGAATGGCAAAACAAATTATGTTTCCTTAATTGTAGGTGTCATATCTTGATTTAGATGTTCAGGAACATAAGCCCTAGCTTCCTGCAGATATATCCAAGCTCAGACATGAACAATACGGATAAGGTTCAAATAGGAAGCTAACCACCCTTTTTGTTATATAAACAACAAATGACCTACACAGATCTTATAAACCTCATTGTTATTACATGCCTCCAGGAGAGGCAGCTGCATATATGGGGACAAGTTAACTATTTGATTCTATAAATTCATCCAAATTCTTAGTTGTTAGAAGATGCACATTCATAAATTATTTTATAAGCGGGGACATTAAACTCCATATAAAATGTATAAGACCATATATGATACACAAAGAGTAGAAGGGGGCCGTCTTTTAATGACAAGCACAAAGTCCTAGTCTATGCATATCCTTTCCAATATATGACTGATTATTGGTGAAAAATCAGGCCTTAAAGCTAAAGAAGGCAATGCTATACAGTCAATGAAACAAAGTAATATTAATTATCATGTCACGTGTCATAAAAATAAAATAAAAATGATTAATATGCCTGTACAAAATGTCAATCAAATATCTAAAAGATAGAAAAGATTACACCGAAAGAACATACTAGTTGATAGAAGTAACACATAATAAAAAAGATTGCAGCAATAAGATATTCCGGTAAGTATAATTTTCTTGGCTTTTGCTTTTCTTTACATGGCTCTCTCAGGGAGTTAAAGTTTGTTATACTAATGCACACAAAGAATGAGAAAGAGAAAGAAAAGTGGGAAGAGGAAAATGAGGTAGCATAAGCTGTTATGTTGTAAATTTGTTGATTGGTCTCCACATTATTTATCATTGGCATATTCTTACCTCCCTTTGTAGGGCCTCATCAAGTTCCTGCTTATCATCTGGTGTAATGTCTTTAGCATACAACTGAGTCAAACAATTACGAATCCTGAAAGTTTGAAAATGAAAAATATGTGTAAATACAACATAAATGCGATAAAAAGAAAATATCTTTGATACAATGCTTAGACATTTATACTTTCAGAATCATTTCCCTTGATACAGAGTAAAAGTATTCCTACTAAAGGTAAGTAGATAAGAGGAAGACAAACCTTCCGTGCTTTTGAAGTAAAGATCTTCGTACCGACTGCGTAGGATGCGCAGTTAAGACCAAATCTACAGTCTGATTCTTCAAAGCATCAAAAACTTCCACAGGGGACTTCTTCAATTGCCCCACAAGCCTCTTGAGGGTCTCTTCAATGTCTGATTCAGTCGTTGCTGAACTTTCATCAGCAAAGTCTCCTTTCTTCAATTTGATCCTTCTTCTATAAGCAATTTGAACCTCCTCAGCCAAATTGGCCAAGTTAAGCATGTGGGAGAATGATTTGGTAAGAACAATCGAATCCCCTGGATCCAAACTTGTTATTACCTTCCCAAGCTCCTCCAGTATTTGAGGATCATGCTTTCGTTCATACTCAGCTGAAAGCTCATAACAGTCTTGAACCTGAAATTAACCACATAATATGACATTCCTCATTTCATGAATTAAAGCTAAAATAACCTCAAAAAAAAAAAGTATTTGGGAAAGATTAAATGCCTACTTTGATTTAGTTAGAGCTAGCTAACCATCCAAAGCTTTTTAACAAAAACTCCATCATTTTTAGCAGTAACAGAAAAAATTGAAAGTGAGATTTAAGGTAGAGTGAAAGTGTGGGTGAAATGAAATGAACTGATTGAAAGAGTAATCGGTAAAATATTAAGTACCGTTTCTCTGATATCCTCTCCATGCAAATCTTGAAGAATATCAAGAAAACGATCCAGCAGCAAAGCATCATATTCCACCAACTTATCATCCTCTGAGACTTTGGCAGGTGCCAATAGCCTCAGGTGCGCATCTATTGATGCCATCTTCTCAACATTCCTACCTGCCATTTCCTCTCTTTTTTATTTCTTTCTCTTCTAACTTTCTTGTCTTTTCTTTTGCTTTTATTTACCAACAATTGTGGATCAAATTATTACGCAGTAAAATGACCAAAATATTTTATTAAAATAATTTGTATTGAATCCGTCGAACCCTAAACCAGAAAAATAATCCAAGCCAATCTCTGGAGAAAAACAAAAGAAAAGGAAGAAAAAAAAAAGGGGGTTAGATAATGAAGTGAATTCCGTGATACCCAGATGAAGAAATCGCCAACCAAAAAAACAAAAGAAAAACAGGGGCAAAATAAGAGAACCCAAGGAAAGAAACAATGGGTAACTTATGATCTCAACACGAGAAAGCGAAACTAAGATTAAGATTGGATCACGAGGCACACAGATAGACACTATCTCACACAGATACACAAAAAACGCAGGCAGAAAAAAAAGATCGTTATGTCAAACACAACAACCGAATCACACTTCCGTAGCCCTCTACTTTATTAATTTGTTTATTTATAGCAACAAAATAGCACCTGTTTTTTCTTTTTTTCCTTTTTCTTTTTAATTTCATTTCTGTTTTTCGACCTACCACCTCATATTTAAAAAATAATAAAATAAATTTGAGCCCTTTTTCGGCAAAAAAATATTATTTATTTATTTTATTTGATAATTTTAAATTTAATTTTTCTAATAGTTCACGTGAGAATTGAGATTGTCTATAATTATAAATACAATAAAAATAAATATAATATAATATGAGATAAAAATAATAAAATATGATATAAATATATAAATATTATAAATAAAATTTATATATAATATATAAAATATAATTATAAAAAAATTGCGTATAAAATATAGATATACAATTTGCTTAAAATTTAGCACCTTTTAGCATTAAAAATTGGAATATGCCATAGGAAGCAAGAATGTGCCACTTTCTTAACATAAAAATTCAGATTCTAAAATTTTTTTAAGTGTTAATCACACTTTAATTAAAATGTTTCTCGAAGAAAATTGGAAAGAAAAAGTTTTAGAATTTGATTCTAAAAGTATATGGCAATAGCAAAAGATAATGAAAAACTTTGAGATAAATACTACCAATTATATAGAGAATTGGACCTTAAAACCTATATAGAATTTGGTTCTAAATTTTTATTCTATCTTTAAGTAAGAATCCACTACAGTACATTCTTCCTCTTTTTAAATTGAGAGAGAGAGAGAGTGTTTTACAAGATTGATATTTATGAAAATGTTCATATATTCTTTTTATTCATATTTTGCGCTTATAAAATGTAATTTAAAAGAAAGGCAAAAGTCTCAAATAAATTTTTATTTAAATAACATGATATTTTTTATAAAAAATATTATTATTTAAACTTTTTTATGGAAGCAAAATAAGAAATAAAATAAATAACTATAGCTGCCCTAACCCTAGCAATTTGCATAGTTGGCAATTGAGCATATCATGACGGATTTGGGCAATGAGTATGCTTAAAAAAGATACTTTAGATTAAGATAAATAGATTATATTTGAACTTAAATTGTCTTAAATTAAAGATGAATATGTTTGAACTGGATTTTAGAGCTAACAATTCATATGTTTGTTAAATCCATCTTTCAACAAGTAGAAACGATAGGGAAAAGCTAATCAAGTAATTTTCGATGAGATTAAAGTCTATTAAGATGATCTTTAAAAAGTGTATTTTTAGTTGCACAATAAAATATGTAATTAGCACATGATTTTGGTTAATTGTTGTTTATAGAATTCAAATTTATTCAATTTTTATATATTTTTAAATTATACATTTAATATATTATAGTAATAATATATTAATTATATTTTTAAATATCATTTTAATCGGTGTCATCTAATTTATTTACATTTCTATTAATATATGAACTTCTAAATACTAATCCAATCATCCTATAAACCTAATTTATCTATCTAATATTAAAAAAATGTCATTTTATCACTTTCCTTTTTATAATAAATGATTTTATCAATATTTTCTCTCTATTGCTTTAATTTTTTTGGTAATTTCCAAAAAAAATAGATTTTTAATTATTAAAAAGGTTAAAAGCAGGAAAATTAAGTAATTATTAAAATTATTAATAAAAAATTATAATTATCTTTTTATTCTTTATTTTGCTATTTGGTTTTGGTCATGGAATCAACCCTCCCTATTTATATATATTATAATAAATAATGAAAAAATATGGGAAAATTTCCAAAAAAGGAAGTAATTATTAGAATTATTAATAAAGAGATTGTAGTTACATTTTTATCTTTATTTCATTACTTTTCTATTTGGCTTTGTTTGTTGCCAAATCTCATCAAGGGAATCAACCCTCCCTATTTATACATATATATAAATAGCAGTTACAAATAATAAAAGATTAAAAAACTCAACAATTGGATCGTTGGAATTGTCGGATTATTATTCTCAGTTTTATCTTTTTAATCATAGGAATTCTTTCGAGAGCTGTATGGGCTACTGAGGCATGGGGATCATATTGGAACTAGGACCTAAAGGAAACTTGGGCATTTATTACTTGGACCGTTTCGCGATTTATTTACATACCCGAACAAATACAAATTTGGAAGGTGTAAATTTTGCACTTAAATTAATATTAAATCTTGAATTATTATTTGAAAATAATAAAAAAATAAATATTGAAAATCAGATCATGCTCAATTGAAATTAAATAAAATAATTTTATTAAGAAAATAAATTACGCAATGGAATAAATTAAATAAAAATATTGAATCCCCAAAATGATCAACTTGTGCATCTTTCACCGATCTAAAAAAATTCAAAAACACCAAAAACGAAATCATACCTCAAACCAAGATTGCCAAGATACCCAGTTAAATTCAATCTCCACTTGTTCTTACGCATCGAGCTCATTTATTTCAAACCAAAGCCATCCAATTGTTCAACCTTTAATAACAATCCATACAGATGACTCAAAAAACCTTCACAATGTTATAATCATGTTTTGTCGAGAGCTATGCTAGTGACTTAAGTTTTGTAAACCTTCCCTTTAATTGAAAACCTTTGGCACATTGAAGAACTGAGAGAAAAAAGTTTTTCTTTCTCAATGTTTTTTGGCATGTGGCTATCCCATTGTCAACATCAAATGTGGCGTCAATCTTGTATTATCCAAGGACGGCAAAACACATTATAAACAGTTAGGTTTAGGGTTAAACAAAAAATTTGGTTTAATTGTATTTTTACCCCTTGAAAAATTAAACTTTTCAATTTAGTCCCTAAAAGATCATTATCTTTTCAATTTAATCTAATCCCATTGTAATTCTATAAAGTGGCCTTTATGTGTGTGATTGATTATGTCCCTAAGATGTTGACAATAAATATAAATTAATTTGGTTAAAAATATTTATAGACCATGAACAGCATCTAGTAATGCATCATAGCTATCCAAATGCCAATGAGTCAATATGGTTTGATAAGCCTTTCAATGTACATTACATCAATGTAATTTGATCCTTTCATTATATATCCCAGAAAAGGCAGGAACATGGTGCAATGTCTACTCTTTGCCTTATCCATATTAGTCCTACAACCCCTATTTTTTAACTCCATAACCAGTATTGCTTTGGTCAAGGACTTTTGAGTTAACACGGCCTAGGAACAAATGAGATATATCCCCTTATATCACTTGGAGTGATGAATTCTTTTTGGATCACTCATCCACCTTCAGTATGCTTCATAACATACCCAAAACCACCCTACCTTAGGCATTAATCAAAGTGGACTCGATTGTGATGATCTCTAAGTATGTTAATTCACATACAAGGTGACCAAATGTCATAAGTCTAAGGATTAGTTACACTATTAACACATGAGAGTATTTTTATAGACACTTAAGTGAAATACCATGAAACTCTCATAGTGGGTTATGTTCAGTGAACTTGTCATCATAACAAGCACCCCTATGTTATCTTCAAGTATCACTATACTTCAACTCATGAGAATACTTGTGTGCATCATATGCATGAAGGCTTAACATATGCCAATCTTTGTATATTGTTAATGCCCTATCTTGACAATATAATGACCATGAACGATTTTAGAAACATTGCTTTGATGCATATGGATCTTGCAATTGTAACTTTTTACAATCCCTTTGCAAAGCCTATGTGTTTCATAGGCTTTAACTTCATAAGTAATAAGTAACAATTATTATAAAGTCTTATGGACAAAGAAATATCTCATTACATTAATATAATAATAATGTATTTTACATGAAATAACTAAGAGCTATTGCATTATAAGCAAATTCCATTAGCTTGCAGGGCTTAACTAACAATAAAAACATATTTCATATTAAATCTTGAATTACTATTTAAAAATAATTTTATATAAAAATATTTTTATTAAATCCTAAATTATTATTTACAAAATAATAAAAATATATTATATTAAATTCTAAATTACTATTTCAAAAATAATAAAAAGTAAAAAATATATTATATTAAATCTTGAATTGTTATATAAAAATAATAAAAAAGATTTATATTAAATTTTGGATTATTATTTAAAAATAATTACTATTTCAAATAATAAAAAATAAAAATATTTTATATCATATCTCAAACAACTATTTAATAAAATATACAATCATTACTAACTGTACAAGTGACCATAACTAAATATACAGATAACCAAAACTGGTATATTTAATTCTAATATATGTTTATTGCTATATGTTTCAGTATGTAAAGGGTCAATACAAAGGGAATCAACTTCAAATATATATTATATATAAATTATATATATATATATGAAAAATGCTACTTAAAAATAATAAAAGATTAAAAATATTTTATATTAAACCTGAAATTACTATCTAAAAATAATAAAAATTAAAAAATATTTTATATTAAATTTTGAATTAATATATATTTTATATAATATAATACATAATATATAATATCTATAAATTATATATATTAAAAATACTATTTAAAAATAATAAATTATTAAAAATATTTTATATTAAATCCAAAATTATTATTTAAAATATAATTATTATTTAAAAATAATTACTATTTCAAAAAATAATAAAAATAAAAAACTTTTATATTAAAAAATCTTTTATTATTTTTAAATAGTATTTTTAATATATATAATTTATATCTAATATATATTTGGGTCGGTTCTCCTAGTGTAGGAACCGGGCCTCCATATATTAGAACATATATCAATATATATTGAAATTATATATATCAGTTTTGGTCATTTATACATTCAGTTATGGACATCTATGCATTTAGTTATTGGCATTTGTACATTTATTTATTGTCATATGTACATTTCGTTATAATTATATTTTTATTTTTTACTATTTTTTAAATAGTAGTTAAAATATTTTTTATTTTTATTATTTTTAAATAGTAATTTAAGATTTAATATAAAATATTTTTATTATTATTTTTAAATAGTAATTAGAGATTTACTATTAAATATTTTTTAATCATTTATTATATTTAAATAATAAATTTAATATGTATGATTCATATATAATATATATTTGGGGTCGGTTTCCCTTGTATATGAATCAACCTTCTATATATTGAAATATATCAATGTATATATATTGAATTTAAATATATTAATTTTGGTCATCTGTATATTCAATTATAACTACCTGTATATTCACTCATGATTATATTTTTTAATTTTTTATTATTGTTATATAATAATTTAAGATTCAATATAAAATATTTTTTATTATATATAATATATATTATATAATACATATATAATATAATATAATATTATTTATACTAAATTTATATATTAATATGTATCATATTATATATGTATTCTATATTCTATATTCTATATTATGTATTATATATTATTTAAATATAATATGTGGAGAAATTGAATCCCTTGCCCAGGAGCCAACCCCACATATTATATATAATATATATTATTTTTATTTTTTAAAAGATAAATATAAAATATTTTTTAATCTTTTATTGTCATGGCTGGACTTGGGGAACGCTGGTCCTAGACTTTGCCGACGAGGTCTGAGGAAGCTAGGTTGGCTGCTAAAATCGGAGAGGAGCAGCAAAGGCTTCGTGTGGTTTTTCATTGAGGCATTTTAGTAATTACGGTTTCCTTTTCTCCCTTTTTTTATATGCAAATTCATAGTTTTATATATATATATATATATATATATATATATATATGCATGCAATGAGAATTAGGTTTCAATTTCCTTCATTTAAACTTTTCAAGTGCAAAAAACCTTTATATTTAAAATAAAATTATTTTTTATATAAAAGTAATAACAAAGAAAATTACACATTTGTTATTCATAATATTAATATAATTTTTGTTAAGAAAATTTTCAATTAATAAATTTAAAATAATTTTTAAAATAAACAATAAACTATTAATAATGAAACATAGTCAAATTAAGATTCTTTTTTTTTTTTTGTGCCTATTTGGCTATTGTCAGATCGTTTCTTTGAGAGAAAGTGACAGGAGATAAATTTTCTATTTTTTACAAACAATGGGAGAGAACTGGCTGTTTAGAAAATTTAACATAGATGGCAATTATCATATGAATATGCTAGAACAGCCTCTCCCCGAAGTCGTGGAAAGTAGTGAACCTTATTATTTGGGAATTGTATTATATTTATAATTTTTAATGTAGCAATTATAATTAAAATACTATATATTTATATAAATTTTTATATATTAATAATTTATATTATATAGATTTTAATATATTTTCGTATTTAGATTATATTTTTATCAATTTTTTAAAATATCATAATATGTATTATTTTAATTATTTTTGATCTTATTCATATTATATAATTATATCACATTCCAAATTATATCATTTTAATTATTTTTACATTAAATTTTTATCTTCATAATTCATTTTACATTAATATTAAAATAATACTTTATAATAAATTGATATAATTATTTTAAAAATACAATTATACATTAAAAAATAAATATATCAAAAACTATCCATAAATAAATGCATTTGATAATAAATACTAGTATATTAAAGATTATTTCATTAAATTAAATATATATTTTATTAGTTACTTATTATATTTTATACTGATTTAATAAAAAAATCATATATTTAATATTTAATTGTTTTAAATTTAGTAGTCCAATTTAACCAATTCAATTCGTAACTATAAGTTTTATCAATTTGACTTTGATCTAAATTTTTAATTATTAGTCATACCTTTATTTTTGTACTTCTCATATACTTTTCTTCAATGAATGGAAATTTGAAGCAATTTTTTCCCTTTTTTTTTAAGTTTAAATTACCACGTAGAGCCGGCAAAAGTTTTCCTCATCCAAAAAATCTGGTTTACTCTAGCCAACGAAACTTAACTCAAATTTATTCATAGTTTTAAAATTTAATAAAATTGGATCTATTCGAATTAAAAAACTAAATTAAGCATAATGTATATTATTTTTTAATTGAAATTATAAAAGTATCTGAACTTGATTTATTTTAAATTATATAAAAGTAAATAGCTTGAGTTTGAAAATTATAGTCTATATGTTAAAGAAAACCAAACTCAACAATCATGTAATTCAGAATAAAATATGAAGCTTTAATTTTAGGGAATAAGGATCATTAATAAACTTATGTACAAAAATAAAAATAAAAACATAATCTGAATTCAAAACACATAAAGAAACACGACTACAAAATCATCAAAAATTCAACCCAATTATAACAAATTAATGAAAACAATATTTGTATATAAATCTACATTGTTTTTCTTCTCTTTTGACTAGTTTGCCTTGTTAGGTGTATAAAAAAATAGAAAGATGAAAAATAAAAATAAAATAAAATAAAAGTGACGAGATGAAAATCTTATATTCTTATTATGCTCGGTAGGAAGAAAAAAAAAAAAACTTCCCGTCCATTTTTAGGTAGAGTTGAAAAAAATAAATTTTATTTTATTTTATCATTATATGTTTATAAATTAAACAAGGAAAATCATAAATTAAAGGATTAAATAATATTATACATATACGTACTTAACTCGTATCTCTCTATTTTTTCAACAAATTTTCAACTTAGATTGATTTATTTTTATAATTAACAATAAAAATCAATAATATTTTTTCTTATATATATATTTATATATTCTATCAAGCACCTTCAATTTCTTTTCTTTTTTTTTTTTTTTACTTTTCTATTCATCTTGTCAATCATTCCGATTCCCACATGTTAAACATAGAGTTACTAGTATTATAGCTATTAACAAAAGCCAAGCCAATCCAACGTAGGAACTTACAAGCTTGTCTAATATATAGCTAAATGTTAAACATGGAGCCGCTAACAATTTATGGGAACTTTATTAATAGAGGGGACAATGGCATAGCATTTAGTGCAGAACCACGCGAGGTCCATTGGACCCGTCAATGTGACTTTTATTCTCCACTTGTCGCAGTCACCTATCACCATATTTAATCAAATTCAAAATTTTCTTTCTTTAACCAAAAAAATAAAATTTTATTTATTCTGGTGATAAATAAATAAATAAAATCAGAATCAAATCTAGTTTTCAAATCCTATCATCAAATTCAACGTTGTTAATCGGAAAGAATTTTGGTTCAATAAGTTATATCCATCCTTAGTTACCAGTCATCAGTCATCATCGTGATAGTAAAAATATCACAATTTATTTCTACAACGGAAAATGCAATTTAAATCTTGAAATATCTTTCAAAAATAAAATACATAAATATATATAATTAGTTAATTTTAATTATTTAATAATGATAATATGTTTTGAAAAAGATTTTGTGGGCAAATGGCCTTACAAAATCTGGAAGGGCATTGATTTTAATTTATTCTCTTCCTCTAGTCCAGTGGGTATGTAAATGTAACTTTTGATCATCTGAAGAGGCCAGAAGCTACCAGACGACGTTATTGCTTCCGACTTTTCTTGCTTTTAAGAGGAGTGCATTCCACAAGTATTCCAACGAAAGTTCAGTTTTGGCAGCTAGTATACGTTTCCAGCAACTCCAAATTTTCAATCCAAAAGCTATTTCTTTTTCCTCTTTTCATTTTTGTCAAAAGAAAACAAATGATGTTAGAAGAAACGAATTATAGTTGTCATGTACCGATCACATAGGCTAAGGCCCAACATCAAAATAGATCCAAGAGGTCTTTTAATTTGGGATCACGGATTGCTCTCTCTCTCTCTCTCTAAAATGACATCAAGAGGTCTTTAATTTGAGATCACTAGTTACTCTCTCTAATAATGACATATGTCCACGTAGATATTCCCTTTAAAAGGGTGACATTTATCTCATACCACTTACCGCATATAAGTCACATATAGGCAGGCAATTATGTCAGTTAGACAATGTGCAGATCACATAGGCAAGCCAAAATCTTACATGATACTAGGCATATATAGCATAAGATAAGTTTAAACCCCTTCAGTTCACACTTTCATCATTGTCACAACAATTCGCTTGCCCGACATTCATTTTGGCAACAATGAAAATGTGTGTTGCGTGGGCAAGCATGGCCATTGCGAAATGATCGTGCTAAAATGTAACCAATTTTTTAGTTAGATGTGCTTGAATATCTATTAAAATTGGTTTTTTATAGAAGGTTTTAGAATCTTTTAAGAAGACAAATCTGAAGGCTTGCTTTTAAAATCAGATAAAAAAGTGTGGGTTCGAGAGTTGGTTACTTGTGACGAAAGTATAAATACCTCTGCAACAATCATAAATCAATATCTCTATGTTATTTTAAATCTTGTTAATACCTAACTTAAGCTACGATGTTTAAAAATAATTATCTTTAAAAGAATAGATTATTCAAGAGTGAATCCAAGTTTATTACTACAAAACCTTCAATATTCACCGATAGCCTAGCAAAACCTAGAATTATTATTTTTATTTAAAAATCTCTGCTTTATTCTCCTTTTCAAAAGTATGTTCTAAGTTAATGATAATTGATGAAGTTTTATCCAACGACCTGGTAGAAAATCCATGAATGATCTTAACTTTGAGACATTGCTTTATTTTTGAATTTTGAAAACCCAAATGCGATATTTAGGCATGCATTTAAAATCGCTAATCATGAATATGCAAAGTGTAATGCAACAGGAATAAAGCTATACTAAACGTAAATTATTAAAGGAAAATGAGTGCAACCCAAGCAACGAAACCAAAATGGGTAAAAACTATTTTGTGTTTTTTTTTGGTAAAAAATTATGAAAAATTTGGCATTAAAGAAATTTTTTACCTCTCCAGCAACGTGACAAAAATTAGGAAATTATACTTTCACCATAACTTCTTCGTAATCCTTGTAAAACAGAATGATGCCCTTTTATGAAATGAATTCGGGATGTTCCCCTGTAATTTTGCAAAAAATCCTAAGCCATTCACCAAAGCACGCCATTCTTGGTGAAACATTTTGATGAGCAAATAAAAAACATGACCTTTGCTGGGTATGTGTTTCTCCTGTAAAAAAAAGGCATACTTAGAAACCCATGGGAATGCATACCTTACGAGAAATTTAGATCTGGTTTGGAAGACATTTTAGGTGCGGACTTAACAAATCCAAAAGGATATTCGAATACCATGGAAGGGAAAATCCAAATGTTCCAAAGTAAATTTTGGCACCTTTGATTTGGTTAGGGCCATCCGAACATCGTGGACAAGGTATCTGCATACCCCTAGGCTTGCCACAATAATAAAGAGTAGAATTATTTTTATAAATGACGCTAAAAAATAGAAACTATTTTTGAAAATGACCCTAAAAAACTAAAACTGCTTTGGCCAAGTGGCTCAAAACTGAAATTATCTCTCTAAGGCTCAAAATTGAAAGTGTTTTTGCTAAAATTGAAATTGTATTTGTTAATAGGCTTAAAACCAAAATTGTTTTTAAACATCTTACTAGAAAGGTCAAAATAGTTTTGAAAACATAGCCTAAAATCAATATTGTTTGGAGATAGAAGCTAAAACTAAAACTATCTTTAAAGATAAAGCTAGAAAAACTGAAACAATGTTGAAAATATAGCCTAAATTCAAAAATGTTTTGAGATAGGAGGAAGCTAAAAATGAAATTGTTTTTACAAAATAACTAAACTGGATAGTTTTATAAATAAACTTAAAAAATAGACTATTTTTATAAATATGGAAAAAAGATTGGATTCTTTTGCGAATAAACTAAAAAAATGGACTATTTGAGCAAAAAATTGGCTATTTTGAAAATACACTAAAAAAATAGACTATTTTGAAATAAACCAAAAAAAGCAAAACCCTTTTTTTTCCCAAATGAGTTATAACAAAACTATTTTTTTTGAAAGCTAGCAAAGAAGGATTCAACCATGGGATTTTTAAAGGCTGATATCGCCTAAACATCCACTAATTCAACTTTTAAATAAAACTAATATTCTCGGGACTTCAGAAGTTTCAAAAACAACCTTGATTACAATCCATTGATTAGACTGAACCTACGGTAAACAAGGATAGTTTTGATAAGGCATTTTCAAGGAGCAAAAGATGGCCACATGGATATGGTTAATCTGGCTCATCTATCATTTAGAACAAAATGCTCTAAGATTATCAAACTCATAACTGAAGCTTAATAAAAGGAAAAACATAAAACTTATCAAAATAAATAAGCATGCACCAAATAGACCACACATCAAAAGCACTTAACAAGATATACATTAGAGGTGTCCACAAGTTGGGCCAGGTTAAATTTTTTTTAGAATTCTTGCCCAGACCCAAGTAGAGCTCAACTCAGCCTATAAACTCGAATTATTGCATAAAAATTAATATTTTTAATATTTGTATATTTTTATAATTAAATTTAAATAAAAATATTTTTATTATTAAATAGTAATTTAGTTCCAGCCAAGCCACATTACTAAAAACCTTGTCCAAGGCTTGGCCCGCAAATGGACAAGTCTAATATGCATGGGAATGACAAGATATTTATATTCTTTTTTCAAGAACAAATTTATTTTAGACTAAAATAAAAAAAAAAACTTTATTTCACCGTTCTTGGAAAATTTTTTAAAGAAAAGTTCATGAGCATGACATGTAAAAACAATCTAATAAGGAAAATATCTTGTTAAGTGCTTTAGATGGGTCCTTGGCCGAATGCCTCTAGTCATCCCTTTATAAAGGTGGTGTTATCCTTTATGTCTTTAGTATGCTTTCTCATGTTAGTGTGAGCCTTGCAAGCCAATCGTTGTGGCTTGTAAGACATTAACATTTAGTCATTTCATGTAATCAAACATTATATTTATTTAATATTATAAAGGTATTTCTTTATCCATGAGGTGTGATTGTATAATTGTTATAAACAACTTATATAGATAAAGCCCATGAAACACATAGCCTTGCAAGGGAAATGTAAAGAGTTACAATTATGAAACTCCTATACATCAAGGTTGTGTTTCTAAAAATATTTTTAGTCATTGTATTGTCAAAACAAGGCATTGATAATGCACAAAGACTCGTATATGTAAACCTCTGTACATTTGATGCATGTAACTAATTTTATAAGTTGAAGTATAGAGATACTTAGGGATATTGTATAGGTGCTTGTTATGGTAACAAGTTCACTAAACATGACCTGCTATGAGAGCTCCATTTGGTATTTCACTCTAATGCCTATGGATATACTCTGATGTGTCGGTAGTGTAAATGATCCTTAGACTTATGACACTAGGTCATCTCATATGAGGAGTGTCATGCTTTAATTCCATCACAAATGGGTCCATAATGTAGACACCTAATTTCGTCCGGGTCTCTTTTTTGATAATCTTGAATATCCAAGACCGATAACTTAATGGCCATTCTCATTGGGAATAATCCTTTGCTTATGAACAAGACCTTTTTGGTCATAATTTAAATAGTCACAAGTTCCCGTAACAAAAAGGTTATATTTTGGTCTCTAATTTTAGATATACAAAATGAATATTTAAGAGAAAGATTACTTTTTTATTATTTCATTTCAAATTTTGAAAATCTATTTTTGAAAATGTTATCATAGTAAATTTTCCATTCTTAGGAATTTTACGAGAACTTTTTTGTTAAATTTGAGAAATTAACCTTTGTATATTTTTACCGACACCTGTGTAGTATTTATGCTAATATGCACTCCAAAAATTAGAAATATTCAATGAAAATTTTATTGGCATTTTATATCCCAAGGTGTCAAGTTGCTCGTTTTTGTAATTAATTTTGATTTTTTTAAGTATCGCGAGTATTGTACTTGTAATTTTTTTTATAATATCATTTCAAATTTTTAGTTCTCATTTTTATCATTTTATAAATTAATATTTTGAATAATATAATTTATTTAATTCATTTTACAATCTTTAGTGTACTTTTTAAAAATTTTCTCAGTTCTAGAATACGAACTTTTCATTATTCGTAAATTTTTTTGGTGTAATTTTTTGGAGTTTTAAATTTTAAAATTCTTCAAATGTTCACATTAAACTACCATTGAATCAGTTTTTTAAATTTCACTTATTTGTTATGAATTTTAGATTTTTTCGTTTCAAAATACGAAGTTTTTTTTACCACTGTAATTTTTGGGGGAGATTTTTCTTATTTTATGATTTTTAAAATTTTTTAAATATTATTATTTAACTCATATTAGATCAGTTTTAAAAATTTTAATTTATTTTATAAGTTTTAGAATTTCTTCTGTTACCGAGGTACAGATTTTATACTCCGTAATTTTTTCGATGAGATTTTTTTTAAGTTTTTAATTTTTAAATTTCTTTAAATATTAT
>JBBYHK010000023.1:34251-45452 GCA_038382065.1 Adansonia grandidieri | reverse complement strand
GTCTTTGTTTGTTTTGATAGTTGAATATTGTGACAGGCATTTCACGTTCTTAGGACCAATGGAGTCAATGTTCAAATGATCTCTCAGGGTGCATCTAAGGTCTCTTCTACACTAACTCTATTTCTCATTTAGTTTCTCTCTTTTGCCTTTGTGCTGCCCTAGCTTCTATTCTAAGCATATCATTAAAATTGATACTTGGCATATTTTTATTGCTCTACTGGGCCAGAGAGAAATAATCTTTCTTGGAAATCTTTCTGTCAGAGGACTTTCTTGATGACAATTCCATGTAACCATCTTTATATGAAACTATATCTTTGGTCCCACCTCAGCTGTCACTTCAATAAAATGATTTCCTAAGATCTTTATTTATGGGATAATAGAGGTTGTGACTCATCACTTGCGTGTTGCCTTATATAGGTTAATATATCATTGGTTGTAAATGACAAGGAAGCGGAGCAGTGTGTGAGCGCTCTTCATTCAGCATTCTTTGAAAGTGATCTCCCGGGATTAGATCAATGTGGTTCTGCAAATGGTTCTTCCAATTGATGAAAAATTTATGAATTCACTTGATTTAATGAGCTTAGAAGTTTTATTCTTCCCCTGCTTGAGGCTGTTGCTACGTAAAGATGTAGCGGTTTAGAGCAATTGGTAAGTGTAACAGTCGGTGTAAAAGTAGGGGCACATGAGAATGAAATGGATGATTTACTATTTGGCTGATTGGTACTGCTAGATTTTCTCTATGCAGTCAGTTAATTGAAAAAAAAAAAAACAAAAAAAGAATTGCCGTGTTTTATTTCAATCTTAATTTTCATCCGTGCTTTGCTTGCGGGGAACAGTTTTTGAAGAATTAAGGACTACCTTTTCCCCGCAAAACCCAAAAAAATAAAAATAAAAATAAAAAAAAGCAAAGCAAATACCAACTTGGGCAACCCAGACCCTCTCTCTTGTTCTGTTTTGAGCTCTTCACAAATTAACTGCATTTGCATGGTTTTATTTATGACTTATGAGCTTAGGAACCAATACCTCCATTTTCTTCTCGAACCAAATACATTACAACGTCTTTTACTATTACATAAATTTTTTGGTTCAGTTTTTGTTGGTAGCTTAATCTGAGCCAACCTTTACCTACCCAACCCAAAATGGGCAATTAGCTTAGCTTCAACAAGAGACCAACTAAATGGGCAAATTTCTTATACTCAGATTAACATGGATGGCACTGGCACTGGCCTGGCGTTAAAACATTTCCTTTGTTTACTCCAATTCTTGTATCTTGAATAGAAAAGGAAATATAGACGTTATCATCATCACAAGGTTATAATGAAAATAATTAAAGAAAAATTAAAGAAGAAGAGGCATTGCATTATGGATTTACATCACAGGAAAGGAAATGTTTACATTTTATTATTCCAATGTTACCTATAACCGGTTATGCATTGTCCGTCCACAAAGATGAGATAGATAGATAGACAGAAGCTAGACAGTTCTCGTTTCTTTTGATACACGGGTTCATGCAAATCAAATTATGGCAACAAGGTACCGTCTGCTTCTGGCGATTGTCAAAGTGTGATGCAGATGTCAGTGGACTGTATCTTCACTCTTAAGAGTAGATGCAGAAAATGTGGTTTTTATTTATTTATTTATTTTTTATATTCCTTGTACATAAAATAAAATCGTAACAACATTCAGTCATTTTTCAGCAGGCAGCGGTGAACAAAACAGAGTACTAGAATAGAAAAGCCATGCGTGCATGCATACATACATAAACCACGTTTGGGTATCGAAAACCCAACGTCTCTCTCTTATTCTTCTTCTTCTTCTAAATGTACAAATATCCAACCAAACCATTTCTCTTTCAACCACCAAACATTTGGATGTAATCTACATCAATAAGGAAAGTTCGGATCTCCATTGGACCAACTTCAACGACCAGCTTAGAAGGATCAAGAAGTCCTCCCCTCACCACCTTTGATTCTTCTTCAGCGGCGCCAGAGTCTTCTACCTTCCAAGCTAACCTTCTCTTTTCCATTTCACCTCTTTCTTGATTAGCAGACAAACTCATCTCTGTCACTTTCTTTATCTGGAGTCAAGATGGATAACAGCGACATCAAATTTATGGCAAATTTTTATACATATCAACTACTCTCTACTCCCTCTTACCTTCTTGTTTGGGAACAGCTTTTTCAGTTCAACACTCGCCAAAACAGAATACTCCTTGTCCTCCCCACTCTTTGATCACATGTCATAGTCCACCAAACCAAGAAATTAGAATCTATCCTCTACTTACTTTTGAATACGTGGGACCACATAATGAAGCTTCTATACTATGGAGAACACAAAGGGAAGGGTACCTCGTATAAGTGAGCCAATCGCAGGAGCACTTTTCCAGTTTCCAGCTCCTGCAATGTTCAAAGCCGGGAAAAAAAATAAAAGTATTATCCGCATGCATGCACAAGATAATCTCAAAAAATCCCATTTTCAGGACGTTGTCCCTCATGAGCATCATGGCTTCTTCTTTACCTGGAGTGTTATTATGGCAATGTTATCTGGTAACGAGTAGGAGGGAGCAATGCCTGAAAATGTTGGAATATGAGAGCTCATCCAATCATCGCTATCCTTCAAAAAAGGAACACCAATGACATAAGCATGGAGGGCCAACACCCAAAAAAAAAAAAAAATCTAAGTCAAGCTTGTACTTCACCTGCTCAGAGAAAGCTAAAAGAAATGGAGAATATATCTCTTGGCCAACCGTGCGGCGCCACTTTGCCCCTTCTCCTATAGGATCAATTCGGAGATAAAATTTCCCCGTGATCTGCAAAATCCAGAATTCCGTTACACTTGGCACTTTTAGAGTGTGGAACAAAGAACACGAATCAACAAGCTATGCTTACAGTTAAACCCTCACATCCCTCAGGGACACAAACTGTTTCGTTTAATACTTCACCAACACCTCGTACGTCATCGTGAATCAACCTCCTATAAATTAGTATATGTTATAGAGTGTGAATAAATGAGTACAAAATAAAAAAGCAAAGAAGATGCAACAGACCTGTGGAGCATCAGCTCAATTTGGCCATCAGCTAAGCTAGACCCCCCCACCGCACGATCCACCAATAGTGAGAGCTCTGTGCTATTGTCTTGCAGGTAAATTCCAAGATTAATCTGGAAGAAAACAGTTTGAAAAGGCACAGAAGAAATTCAAATTCAATTTAGTACAAAAAACTTATGCATTTACCAGAATATAGCAAGCAAAGCAGATATCCACCATTATAAATATTATAGAATGACAACTGTAGTTTATAGGGAAGAAAAAATTGCAATTTTCACAGGAAGAAACATACCGGGTAATAATTTCCTGCAACTGGTTGGTTCACTTGAAGGTCCCAGTCTTTCCTAAAATCTTGAATCTGCAAACATTAGATTCAACCATCGTGAAGCAAAAGTAAGCATTGTTATAAGCAGTTACAGAACTAGAATTTTATTTAGTGAATGAAACAGTAAATTAATTGAAAAATAAGTATACTAGCATTCACCAAGTAGAAAAATGAAATTAATAAAACTGCCATTCAACAAACTTTGGAAGCTGATTTTAAATATCTAAAAAAGATTGAAGCCAAGAAGTTGAATTCTGCATGGCCTTTGGTCAAAAAGGGAAAAAATTTGAATAACAAATATTTGCAAGAACAGCAAGCAGCAAGAATCAACATACCCGTTTAATGAAATCCCGTCCATTAGAATCTGTGTAGAATGTTCTGTTGGTCTTCATAGTTGTTGTAATTTGAGTAAAGATTTCTTTACCTATCCCATCATTCACAGGAATAGGCCCAATCTAAGATTATGGACATAAAGTCAAAATCCATCCAATTGAATTCTCAACCTTGTACAAACCCAAACAAAGACTCTGTTCGGTCCTGCAAAAAAATTATAAATAGAAACAAGAAGAGACATTAACTCACATTGAACTCAACTTCAGCATGCTCTTTTCCCTTGTATACCCTGGTAACCTATTCATCAAAGCAGCATTCTGTTAGTAAAAGTTGAAGACACAAGATGCTTGGGTGCAAACAAAAACAATAAAGTTCTTATTCTGCAAATAGAAACTGCGTTACATAACTCCAAAATTAAATATAAACATTATATCAGAAATTCTACAGAAACATGGTCATGGAGTAAGATTTTAGTACAATTTAGAGTATAGAAGAAAAAATGGAGGACAAACTGACAGAAGTTTAAAAGTTAACCAGCAGATATTTCCAAAAACATAAATTAGACACCACATGAATTGGAGATATACAAAATGCCCTTTTCCCAAATCGAATAAACTATATGCAACTCCTTAATCTAAACCCTCCCAAAGCTTTACAAACTTTCGAACACTAATTTTCAGATGTGAGAATCAGAAATACGAGGGCTTCATATTAGGGCAAAAAAAGGTTCCAATGACAGGTCGGTGCATGAAATGTGTTTTGAGTAGGTGAATCACCTGTGATATCCATGAATTCAGCTGTTGATGTACTTCATCCAACAAGGGACCCCGCACAACAGTTAATGGAATCTGAAACAAACAAGTCTCCATTTTGCTTCAGAACCACTTTTTTGACAAGTATAATAAATCAGCAGTAAAGGTTCATTACTGAGATACATGAAATTTGGTGAAATAAAAACAGATACCTGGCTTTCAGATTTTATGGAGAATGTACCATTAGGACGAAAAACATATGCCCCAGAAGCCTTTAACAAATATCAAGCACTTCGCAATCAGTAAATCATAAGATTCTTTTTCTCCTACTACGAACTTAATTAAAGAACAAAAATAAATTAGAAATGAAAAGTCAAAACATTAAGCACAGTTATCTAGGCATTAAACTACCTGAGGATCTTTGTCAGTTCCATCATTTCCAGAGTAATAACCGTATGATTGTTCAGCAAAGGCCGTAACCTTCAGCAAAAGATCAAATTTGATAAATTGTTTGTTATCATTACAGACTAAACAGATTAAAATAACATTATTTTTATAGCTCGAAAAAGGAAGATTACAAAGAATAAAGAGATCCAAATGAAAATAAAATGTGCGTCGCTCTGAAAGAAATTTGAAGAAAACGAGATGAAAAAAATCCAGTAATTATATTCAAAGAGGCACAACCAAGTTGAAGAGTAGACATTATAGCTTACCAAATTTCTGCTGTTAACATAACGGGTAAGTTTTCCTGCTGAGTAAAGAAGCTTTAAACTTCCTTGGCCAACTTCAATGGTATTGTTTTCACTTACTTCATAGGAGTCGACAGTTGAGATGGTAGAGCTATGACCTTCTCCTGAAAGTTTAAATAACAAGAAATAGATTTTGTTAATGGCTTAGAAACATAAGTAAAAAATCTTTCAATTTATTGACACATAGCAAAAGAAAAAAAAAAAAACTGAAGCAATAATTCCAACCTGTCTCTTTGGCAGTTGCTACAATGTAAGTGCTGAAACCAAGAGGAGGCACTGAAACTGAAAAAGCAACCCAATATTTTACTGTTTCACTAGGGTTTTTACCCAAATATGCTTTGACATAATGAATTCTTATGCGGGAAGTGGAATTTGAAAGAGGAAGAAGTTGTGATTCAATTTCTCTCCCTTCAGAATCCTTGACAATAACCCTTGCAGTGGAGACCTGTCACAGGTTAAATCTCAGTGAAACACAAGTAAAATTTTCTCGCTCCAAATGATTGCAATTAGATTTTATATAAATTTTTTCATGTCAGGACTAGATGAAATAGCAACTCCTCATTGTGTATCCATGTCACTGGTTGGATATGGATTCCAAGCAAGCAGGTTGTAGATAATGATCAAAATTTAGAGAGGTCCAACAGTAGCATAACTTGATACAGAAAGTTCAAGATGGAGATACTCACAGGAATTCTTATAGTTTCCTCTCTCTTCCACCCTAGAGAATTGTAGATGATGACAACCTACAAGGAGATAAAATATTAGATGATCTATTTCCATGAAAGAAATGGGTCCAACCTTAAAAACAGTATTAGAAATAGTATATCATTACCAAGCTTTTTCCGTTGGACAAGGCAGCTTCTGATGGAGGACAAAAACTTATATTAAGTAAGGGACACTAGCAAAAGAATTGGTAAAAAAGATTTATCAGAAAGTCACCCAACTCAATCATATTAAAAAATGCAAATTGGATCAAGAAGAAAGCCAATAAAAAATAAAATCAATTATGCACACTCCATTTCCTTCTATTTTTTACTTCTGCATGCTGCTCAAACTTCAAAGCAAGAATAAAGCTAATACCAATGATATCGTTTACCTGCTGAATGCTTGTAACACTGTTCCCATGTCCAGTACTTGACCTTGACTCTGCCAAGAAGGCGAGTGAAGAGGCAACCAACTGTTCAGCCTACACTAAAGCAAGTGAAAAGAATTAGATTTCCATCAAGCTTCCTAATGCCAATAGTTCTACAACAACATTGTTGGACATTAAGCCATATGAACCTCCTTGTATCCTATTGACAATCGTAATGCATAGTCATCAGCTACATGCTGTCTTTCTGTGCCACTAACTGCATCATGATGTTGAGCAATTGCCAAAGCATCAGCTAATGCATCAGTGTTTGGTCCTGAAGTACTCCTACCTTTAAAGAGCTCCAACTGCCTAGCAGCCTGTTAATAATATAAACAAAGCAACACTTTTATAAACAGGGTTGCGAGAATCTACCCTTAAAAGCCACAGCCAATTTTCTGAGAAAGTGACTTTACCAGATAGTACGCACTCAGCACTCTGACATAACCTTTAAAGGCTGGCCGGCTTGTGAAATAACCAGTCCAATATGCATTTGGCTTATCTGCATACCTGTAAATGATGAATATGCTTTAGCAGCAGCATAAACTTATACGTAAGAACAGTCCCAGAATTTTTTATATCAAACTCACGGGAAGAAATCATCAGTCTTGAGCGGCCATTTCTCATTTGCTGCATATTTTGCATCAGTATAGATGGATGGAGTGGAGTATAAGGCATTGACGCGCCCATCCTATAGATTCTCAAATAAGAAAAAGTTTTGTCAAATATGAATTCAACTAGAATTCTATAGCAGTTAAAAAGAGAATCAGATGTCAAATCTCCGGGGGAAGAAAAAAAAAAAAGACATCAGCACATAACCAAACAATCACATGAACACATATAAGCAAGTCAAAATGAAGGAAAGATGGTTAATTAATTCATTCATTTTTGCTCCTCTTCAGGAAGATTCATAAAAATCAAGTACCTGATTGACATAATGAATGAACTTGTCCATCTGTCTGAACCATGAATATGCATATTGATAACGGAAATCCGTCCCCATGGTCCACATAATATGGTTTGTTCTCGTTACATTTGCCTAAAAAATAGAAAACTGTTAATTAAGCAACTGCAGTGACCCATACTGTCAGAGAAATCTCAGAAGGATGCAGAGTTCTTTACTTCTAAAATGGAAATCACTAAATAGCAACAGTAATGTCCTACCTGTGCCAGTGCAGCAGCGACAAAGTCATTGACCCGCTCTTGAACATTATAGTCAAACAGGAGAACATCATCCTTCAATTAAAAACTTCATGTTAATAAACTCAATGTTCCACACGGGGGAAATGAAAGCAGAATTCGTTCGGATCCTCCAACATGTTCAATCTTTTTTTAGTCACTAGAAGCACCGGAATGACTACCATCGACTGGCTTGCCCGGAATACCAGGAGTATTCTTGAACATATTAAATTTGTTATTCAAGAACATATTAAATTTGTGGTTTGTGTTTTTCATGACCAAAAACTAGAGAGAAAAGTGATAACTGAACCTTTTAAAAGGTTTACCTGAATGGGAGGAGACACATCATTTATTTCAAATGTGAAACCATCAGGAGGATCATAATGCCGGGGGAATATGCCAGTGAATATCTGCAAGTGAAATCAGAATATGAGCGGTCAAAAGAAAGTGTGAAATATCAAGAAAAAACATCATTAAAAGGAGTACATATAAAACAAACTTTAATCAAGGAGTAAAGAGAATCCAGTTCAAAAATCAAAGCATGAGAAAGGCATGAGAACTATAGATATTAAGGCCCAAACCTGTGAGGATGAACCGAGGGAATTAGAACCCTGCCAAACTACCTCAAGAGTCTTTTCCTTTAAGCGCTTAGCTCTATCTTGATAATCAATTCGAGCAAAAAAAAGGGAGTCAAATCCTAACTGCAATTAAAGTAGAGGAACTCTTACAACTCAAACATTAGAAAGAAATTCTTATTCTCTATAGTTTATATCATGAGTAACATAACAAGTTTGATATATAACCATCAAAGCATATTTCATAAACCAAACATAAAGAAATAATCCCATTGAAGTACACACACACACACACACACACACACACACACACACACCTCTGCACCAAGCAAATAAGCTTGCACAGCAGAATGCCCGAAAGGATCAATTTGCCAACCAACTCTAGGAATCTGATCAAACTCATCTTTGATATACTTGTGTCCTAAGGTTGTCTGATCAATCAAGTCAATGTAATGTGGGGTTGCCTCATCATGCATGCACATAGCGCCATTTCTACCACAACAACAACAACCAAAAAAAAAAAAAAAAGAGAAAATAAGCAATTAAACCCTAATAACAAATAGCTGTTATCGAGACAATAAATTACTCATAATTACATGAACTCTAGTTGACCGGATTTGACTAGCTCCTTCACTTTAATCTTCTTAGCATTACTCTGCTGTCTCCACCACCTTTGAAAGAAAGCCTGAAAAGGAAGTCAAACGAAGTAAACAAAATCATAAATCAATCAACAAAGTCGAAACCCAGAACAGGAAAGGCTTCAAAAAGGAAAAACTTTAGAAAAGGACAATAAAATTACCATCTCAACATAGATGAATTTTCTATTTTTATCATCTAATAAGGCTGAAATGACAGAATCCAAGACGTTCTGCACGCAAGCTCCCTGTTGAAAGTTGAAAGAACCATCAAATCAAGTGCCTCAAAAATTATGTCCCAAATCCCAGTCAAGTAAGAACCAAATACAAAAAAGCATGCAAGATAGAGTACCCGAATAGAATTGTTGCCCCCGAAGTAGTACTGATCAACGGTCTTGAGCCAACCAACATCATCATGGGAATGGGGCACCAAGTGAACATTGATTTTACCAGGAATAATTCTCTGGGTAGTGTTGTATTCTATGTAACTTGATTCTGCAGTAGCAACACCTCCGGTCAAAAGGATGGCAACAAACAGGGCGATCGCCATCGTCGTCGCCATAGGCATTGAGCTGCAAAGGGTAAAGCAAAATAGGAAAGATCAAGGAGTTTTATAAAGAGTAAATACCCAACCCATTGGGCTTTCGACAGTTTTCAAAGGTCAGTTTAATCTCTTCTTACGAAAGCAAGGAGTTTGCTTGTAAGGAAAGAAGCGTCTCGTGGGCAGGTGGAGGCGCAGCTGACCGTAATTTTTTTCATTTGACAAAGACGTTGTCTTTTTTTCTCAGCTTATTAATCTTATCTTATCCTTATTTGTTCGATAATTTTTAATAATCATTGATATTTATTTAACTTCAATAATTTATAAATAGATCGTATAGATATGAATGATATCGATAAATACATTAAAAAAAGAATAAAAAAATAGATAAAAGTCCAATCATTTTCTATTCATATCCTTAGAATATAATCTTTCAAAAGTAGTTCTGATTCCAATTAATAAAGGATGCAATAAACTTGCAAGAGGCATGGAATGGAAGGGCATTTAAATTAACTTTTTTCGTATAGTATATGGTTTTCATTTTCATTAACATATATTTTAATATTTTTTCAAAACTAGAGTTCATCTGGAAATTTTAAGAAAAATTTTTTACATTTTTTAAAATAATTATATAAATCAAATAATCTAATTTAACAAATATTATTATTCAATTAATGATTGAGTTTCTTTCAAAAGAAATAAACTTTTTATGACATGTGTTTAGACTGACAAGATGAGAGATAATAATCTCTTATGATAATACTCCAGGATGTTATTAATCTTTATCTTTATCCAAAGAAATAGAGTCAATAGTAAACTCTATTTTTATAGAGTTCTAAATAATAATAAATGCCTAGCAAACTACTATAAAAAGGGATCATGGTTCACTTGGATATTAAAAGATTATTAAAAGCTACTATTTAAATTAACAGAATCCAGACGAAATGCTCAAGAGTATGTTAAGCACTTCAATACAGTCATGCTAGAGGTTAAAGACCTGAATGATGAATGGGCTATTCAGGCATTTATCTTAGGGGTACGCCATTAACATTTGAAGTACGCCTTGCCATATGCCAACCAACAAAATTATATCAGCTCTATGAGAAAGTGCAAAAGTATACTGACGCCGAAGATATAAAAATTGTAAATCGTGAATTTGAAAGGCTTGACCGAGAACAACGAACAAATCGCTTCGGGCGAAATACAAAAAAGGCAGATCAATTCCCCTAGGGAGGTAAAACAGACACCCGCCAAGAAAACAAACCCGAGTCCACAACAAGCCAAACACAAGTGGGCAAAAAAAGAGCCTGGGCATTGCCATAATAAATATGACTCTTACGCACCACTTAACACTAGTAGAACTCAGATCTTACATGCCATCATGAGGGAAGGCTTGGTAGAAAGGCCATCGCCTATGAGGGTCGACAGAAGTCTTAGAAACCCTAGGAAACATTGCGAGTTCTATGACGATATTGGACATGCAACGAAAGACTGTATCACCTTAAAAAACATAATTGAGGTTTTAATTCAGAAATGATAAATCAAGCAGTTCGTCAAAAAAGATTGCGATGAACCGTATCAGCAAACAGACCGACGACAAGAAAAAGCTACAGGAAAATGCCTAGTGATAGGCACGATCAATGTTATCGTTGGAAGCAATGAAAGTTGGGCGAGTAGTAAATCTAAGAGAAAGTCACATTTGCAGTCCGTTATGCTGATCAATATGTACCCCAAAAGGATCCGCCAGCATAATTGAAAAGTTACCTTTGGCGATGATGATGATAAGCTAATCGCCGATAATGGAAATAACCCTCTAGTCATATATGCCATCGTGTGGAACTATCGAGTAGACAAGATTCTAATTGACAATGGTAGTGCGGGGGAAATCCTCCAACGGAGTGCCTTCCAAAAAATAAGGTACAATAGTGAAGACCTGC
>JBBYHK010000023.1:12587-32678 GCA_038382065.1 Adansonia grandidieri | reverse complement strand
TAAATTAATAATTTATGTTAAGTATTATTTTTATAAACTTAATGTTTTTGAAATAAAATTATACTTAATTTAAGTTTAGATCATTTTGGATTAATTGTTTAGGTCATTTCGGGTTCGGATCATTTCAGATTCAAATCATTTCGGATTCGAATCATTTTGAGTTCAGGTCATTCTGGATTCGGGTCATTTCGGGTTCGAATCATTTTTTGGTTCAAGTTTATCGATTTCAAGTTGTTAACTTTTTTTTTATCGAATCGAATTAAATCGTATTTTGATTCTAATTGATTGATTAAGTTTTTCAGATTTTGGTCAAAATTGATAGGCCTAGAGATCACAAGTGGAGGTTGAGTTGGTCCAGGCCCAGGGCCCAGGGGCTAGCTTCTGCTTCTGGGCACCAACCTCGTTAAGAGGCTTGTGATAGTGGACTCTTCTAAAACAAATTGGAAGGGACAAGGGAAGGGAGAATCGAGAAGCATCATCAGGCCCATTGTCTATTTGTTTTAAAGTCTACTATTGTTTTCGATAAAGCCTGGCCTGGCCCGCAATAGCACCAGCAATGGTTTTGTTGTAATTTTTCTTTTATACAGCTCTCTTTTTTCCTGCCGATTTCCTGACATTTGGCGAAACGAGAGAGATTAATTCCCAGTTCGAGCTAAATTCGAACAATTCCGAAGAGAGAGAGAAAAAAAAAAAAAAAAAAGGCTCTGATCGAATCGAGCCGAAGATGCTAAGAGTGGCGACGAGGAGGCTTTCTTCCCTCACTTCATGTCCATCTGCGTGGAAGCCCCACCAGGCTACCTCTGCAATCGCCTCTCGTCCTTTAATCAGAGTCGCTGATTCTTCCAATGATCTCAGATCCAGCTCCTCCTTCTCTTTCGCATCTCACTTCCTTCTTCCCACCAGAGGTCAGGGTTTCTTTTTCCCTATAAAATTTTCCACTTTGTTTCAGTTTTTCCTCTGTCTACGGAGGTTCATAACAGATACTAGTATTAATTAGTTTTTCCTTATGATTTCGTATACATATTCAAATTCTAAGAACTGAACTTTAATAGTAGTACATGTTTTATTCTGCATCATTTTGAACTTTTCTTTCTTTCTTCTGTTTATCTGTTTGATTAGGATATGTTAATAACGAAAGGTACTTACATCTCTTGTGGAATTTAGGAGAACTTTCAAATTAGCGAAAATATAGTGCATTTGGACCAAAACCTGGCCTTAAAGGCTAGCCTTGCGAAATAGACAACGATTTTTTAATTGATACTTAGGGCAAGGCGCCTGTGTGACAAGAACATGAGGCTGAAAGACCTGACTTTGTTGAAGTTGGTTGCTATGCTTTGTTCGTCTTTAATCTACAGCATATTATCATTCGAGTTGGCCATTGGGCAGGTTCGTGCGGGTTTAGGTGGGGTTATTTTGGGTTAAGGTTCTTTCATGTTCGGGTCAATTTGGTTTCAGGTCTATTCAAGTATGTTTTACATCATTTTTTATTTTATATTAAATGTAATCACTTTTATGTAATTTTGAATTCTAAGCCCATACTTGAATTTGGCCCGGCCTGGTGTGAAAAAAATCTTAGTTTGGTTTCATGAACTCAATCGCGGCCGGAAAAAATTTTTAATTCTAAATTCAGGGTTGAATTTGGCATGGCCCGCTTATTTAAGAACGGATTACTGGTCATAATATAAAAAATTATTTTTAGATTTATATACTTTATAATTAAATTTAAATAAAAATATATTATTTTATTAAGAAAAAAACATTGTTTGGGGTAGAACCTGCTTGAAACTTAAAATCTGATATCCTTGTCTGATTAAGTCGAGCCTACCTGACCCATGGATAGGTCTAGTTGCTAGTCTAAGTCTAACATATATATTGTTTTTCATTTTTGATATGGTACTATCTATTATGGCTTTCATATTTTTTAATTTATCTTATTACTTCGATATACTATTATCAAATTCTAATTACCATTACTTGAGATAACAATAATAAAATAAGAATAATATTCAAAGAAACACTTAAAATTTTACCACTCACATGCATAAACTTTCAATATTCAATGAGTTCAACTAATTAAATTAAAGAAAATGCGATAAATAGATGATATATCTTATTGATAATATTTTCAAAGATCATTATATTATTTACTTTTTGATAAATTATTATTTTATTATATATAGGCTTGTTCAAGGGTTAGACTACCCGCCTGGCCTTGCCCCATTAAGCTCGGGCTCGAGTTCTGATATTTTTGTTCTAGGCCTGCTTGGCCTGGAATAGTGATTTTAAATTAAAATAACATTTATTTTTATTTAAATTTAATTTTAAAATATATAAATATTAATAAAAATCTTTTTTAATGTGATGAAAGTAATTCTGGTCTAAATAGGCGGGTTTGGGCATGTTAAATGAGGGCTTCGGCTTGGGATTTTAATGGCCCGATTCGATTCATAAGCAGGTTTAATCACATATAAAATATAAATTAAAATTTTAATATTTAATTAAATTATAAAAAGAATATTAAAATAAAATTGGTAGTTAAAGTTTTTTTCTTTATAAAAAATATTTAATTATAATTTCATCATATTTATTTTTAGTATTAAATTCGGGTTCGGGTTGGGCTCGAGTTTGGGTTTGGGCCATTTTGGGTTTGGATTTTTTCGGGTTCAGGCCATTGACTTTTTTGTCAAATCAAATTCGGGTTCGGGTTTATTTTGTCACCTGTAATTATCATCAATAAAATTGAATGTACTCCATCAGCTTAACATGTCCTTGAGCAATTAATACAAAGGATTCATCCGAGCTAGTGTTTCTTTAGAAGTTATGTCCAGGGAGGCCTCTCTTAGACTCATCTTGCCAATGTACAAGGATAAAATTAATGCCTGATAATATTTGTTACGCCTTATTTGGCGACTAGCATTTCTTACTTTGTTCCAAACAAGAGCTTCAATGGAGTGCTGGAGACAATAAATCAATGTTGTCAAGGGTGCAAGGCATACTCTAGGTGCTAGAATAGAACCCTTATATTGCCTGAGGTGCTAGGTGCAGAAAAAGCACTCTCTTGATTGAACTAAGGCACAATATGTACATGTGCGTATTTTTGTCTGTGTGTCCGTCTATATATATGAAATAAACTTAAGATATATAATTATGATAATAAACTCTAAAGTGGTCCATTTTATCCTATAAAACCTGCAAAATTTTCTTTTTCTTTTATTGGACTATATGCATGATTTCTTTATGATCCCATGTCTGTTGTTGAATACTCAAATACTGAGAAGTAAAGAGTTTGATATAATCCTCTTTCTTACTAGTAAAGGTACAGTTAATGAAAAAAAATAAAAATTTAAGGAAATTAAAAAGAACTTTAATTAGCCTTGCTTTTCTGCCCTTATCACCTTGTAAAAAGAAGAATTAAAATATGAGAAAATGGAAGCTTGGACAGAAAAGCACATCTAGGTGCACCAGGCATGTGTCTGATCAAATGTGCCCCCTGGTGCTAAGGCGCATGCCTTAACAACACTGCTTGAAATATTTTCTGAAAAAGTGGTTGTAATCCAGTCTTATGAACGTGAAGCGAACCTGCTGATTATGAAGTCCTTTTTTGCCCTTTTGAGAACCAATTGCAATGGAGGCCTGATTTTAGGATTTCTTTACCTAAATTGTGGTTGTTTGGAACTATCATGTACATTTCAACAGTGTTGTCAAGGGTGCAAAGTGCGCTTTAAGCGCTATAACGCTTGTATTGCCTCGTGCTAGGCATGAAAAAAGCGCTGGCCTAAGTGAAATAAGGTACAGTATGTTTATGCGTGTGTTTATGTATATGTATATATATGCACATAAATACATATATATATATATATAATAAGCTTAAAATATATAATTATGATAATAAACTCTGAAGAGTGGTCCAGTTTATCTACAAAACATCCAATATTCAGTTGTTAAAACTCAAATATTGAGAAGTTGAGAAATTGATATTATCCTCTTTCTTACTAATAAAGGTACATCTAATGAAAAAAGTTGAAAATAAAAGAAATGAAATAGAACTTCAATCAGGCAGATTTTTTTATGCCTATTGCCTTAAAAAAGGCTCGCCTAGGCGCACCAAGCATGCGCCTGATGAAATGGGCATTGCCCGAAAGGGTGTTAGGTGGTTTTTTTGGCTAGCACTAAGGTGCAGGGCGTAGGCACACCAAGGTGCACACCTTGACGACACTGCATTTCCATGACCATGAATTGATATTTACCATACAGTATTCCTCCTTCCTGGAATTTGACTACTGGAATGGTGAAAAAAGTTACTTTCTCGTTCTTTGCTTATTCACTAGGGATATGACTTGTACTGTTTGCTTCAGGTTTTGCTTCTGAGTCACTCACCCCAAAAAGTGAATACAGTGTAATTCCTGATGTTCCAGCAACAGTGGCAGCTATTAAGAACCCCACCTCTAAAATAGTCTATGATGAATACAACCATGAACGTTTTCCTCCAGGTGACCCCAGCAAGCGGGCGTTTGCCTATTTTGTCCTGACAGGTGGTAGGTTTGTGTATGCATCTCTTATCCGTCTGCTTATCCTAAAGTTTGTGCTGAGCATGTCAGCCAGTAAGGATGTTCTTGCACTGGCTTCTCTAGAGGTTGATCTCTCCAGCATTGAACCTGGCAGCACTGTAACTGTTAAGTGGCGTGGAAAGCCAGTCTTTATTAGGCACCGAACTGAGGAGGATATCAAGCTGGCAAATAGTGTTGATATAGGGTCTCTTCGTGATCCACAAGAGGATGCAGCAAGGGTTAAGAATCCAGAGTGGTTAATTGTTGTTGGGGTCTGCACGCATTTGGGTTGCATTCCCTTGCCAAATGCTGGTGATTTTGGCGGATGGTTCTGCCCTTGCCATGGTTCCCATTATGATATCTCTGGCAGGATTCGTAAGGGGCCGGCACCATACAACCTGGAGGTGCCCACTTATACCTTCTTGGATAAGAATAAGTTGCTGATCGGTTGAGAATAGCAGTGTAACCAGTCAAATGGTGTTTATTTGGGATCTCATAATTTTTTAATTTATCAGATAATGCAGAAGACATGTCGCAGATCTTTGCTTTTCTGCCCTTGACTTTGAGGGCATTGTAAGGGTTGATTTTGTAACTGGGAAAATTGTAAGTGCTGCCAGTTGATGTTGCACTGAATTCTGAATAAGTTGCCTGGATTTTGCTGAGCATTGATTCCCTTTAGACTTTGACTGTACAGGGATGCTGTTAGTTATTTTGATTACTTATTATAACATAATGGTGCTCCATTGTGTTGTTATACACTTGCAGCGTGAAGCCGAAAGCGTCGGGCTTCTATCATATGCATAAAACATGGAAATAAATTCTAATCATTCATGGGAAGAGTACTAAAACCAGCTAGTAACACGGAAGCATTAGTATTATTAAGCATATTTATATATTTGCGGTATGCAAGGCAATGTTGCCTCTAATTTATGGATGGTAGCAAAATTTTGAGGCAACACAGATGCCAAAAATTCTATTCCCAAAGTCTCCTTAAATGGCTAAACCAGACACTCACCCAGGGCCACGGCCAGTCCAGGCCAGGAGTGCATCTCGGTGAACGGTAAAGCTGCAACATCATCTCTCGAAAATGCCCTTCACATCGACCATTCCTTCTTGGATGAGCTTGAGTTCATTTCTCATTTGATCTACTTGCTGGTGATCACCCAACAACAATCTCGGATACAGTCCCTTCCTCAGCAACCAACATTTTAACCTTGACCTGCTCCTTTCCTGATACCCGCTTAGCCTTTCTGTAATAAGCTTCTGTGCATTCCATACAAAGTGTAATAACTTCGAACTACAATTTCAATGAAGGTAGCAAAGATCTCAAGGGTATCCAGAACCAGTTTTAAACTTATTCCCCGCATCTGGAACTTATATGGGAGCACAAAAGCAACGGTTGCAAGGCCAAGAAGAGTCGAGAAAGCAGCTGTCTCAGGGGTCTCACTCACGTGGGTTGAAACCCGTCCTACGTGTCTCTGCTGATGAATTTGGTATTTGGAAGGAAGGGAGAAGGAGGACAGAGCCTGTGGATTTGGTGATGCTGTATTTGTTACTTGCCGTATCCCTCCCAGTCCCAAGGTAAGGTTGAAGTTGCATGCCCAAATACAGAGGAATGAATGAGCCACCCTAGCTAGGTTTAAGTACTTTAACTGCCCAGCCTTGTTCTGTAATGGTCAGCCACTTCGATTGCAGGCCCACATCTCTTCTACATCAAAGCATTCGGGTTAGGGCTGCTTACAGGCCTAAGCCTCAAAATCACTTTTTTTTTTTATAATTTTTTTCACTTGATCAGAGGAAAAACATGATTGTATCATCACTAACAAAAATCACATTTTCCACTTCATATCATACGTAAAATGTTTCTCTTACTATAACATTGTATTAAGCACTATGTGGGAACTAGGAAGGAAGAAATAATAATAAATAAATAAAAGAGAAGAAAAGAAAAGAAAGAGCATAATAATAAATTAATTGAAAAATAACAAATGATAAGATTAAGGAAAGGAAAAAACTTACTTAGGGATCCAGCATGACTTTATGTTACCTACTTTCAAGCTACCATGTAAGTATATTACTACCACTGCCGCTACTAGGCTACTAGTTGACCCGAAACATTAACCACCAACTAGAAGTCTAAATGAGAACCCAGCCAGGAGTAAGAAGCGGCTGCAGCCAGCCAGGAGCCGAGCCGAGCCGGTGCGCGCGAATGAACGATTCAATGTTCACATAACGGTTCCGAGAAACTGCACCCGTCTGATCGCCCCCATGACCATGACCCTCTTCTCTCGTCTGTATCCTATCTCCTGTTTGTTTGTGGGTGTGTCTCTCTGTGGATAACTCCAAACCCTTTGTTTCCTCTCGCCGTTTCTTTATAAAACAGTTATCTTAGGTAGCCTCCCCTTTCTCTCCTCTTACTTACCTTCTTTTATCCTGTTGTTGATTTGTTCCAATTCCCGCTGCGAGGACTTGTTTCAAGGTAGGGATTTCTTCTTTTTAGGTTTTCATTGTTTTTGATTGAGACTAGGAGGTATCTTTATTTCTATGTATCTCCGTTTCAAGAGTGGGCGTTGCCTGCAGTTTTCTTCTGTTTTGTTGTTTCGCTTATAAATTAAGCGTGTCTCTTTTATTTGTGAGTTTTTCTTTTTCTGATTCGCACCATTTTTATTTATTGGCTGCTTGCTAATTATTTCAATTTAAAGGGTTTTTCCCCTTCTGGATTGAAATACTGATGTTGTTATTTTTGTTGTGGATAGAGTTTCTATATCTTGCGTTATTCAACTTTGTGCTGCTTACTGAACGCTGTGTTAAATCAATTACTAATACTAAGTTGACTAAATACTTGGCTTAAATGGAAAATTTTCAACTTGGTTAGTTCTGGTGCCGTAGTTACTTCCTTTCGCTTCAGCTCAAGTTTTTGACTAGCACGACTACTAGAAAAAAAAAAGTATCAGCATGCCTCTCTTGGTTTCTTCAGGGGTAAATGTTTCTTTAAATGATGTTGTGCCGGCTGCTATTTATGTGAAGCTCCTTTTATGAATCAATATCTGTCCCTTATTTCTCAAAGAAGAAACCAAATTTGAAATTTGGAAACATTCTGTTGCAGTATTACTTCAACTTAGTTTTCTGACATGCTTAGGGTTTGTTTTCTGATACATTTTTTAACTGTTTATATGAATTTACAAGCACTGTTTGTGCTATGCTTTGCACTGCTTAAACAGTTTCTGATGAGTTCTGATTCAAAGGTGATTCAAATGTATATCTACTGCTTTCTTTTTTTACTATTCAAGGGCTTTCCTTGGTGGCTTACAACTCAGTGCAGTTTTTCAGTTTGCGCATGCAGGAAAATTTTGGGTGTGTATGATCAAGAGCATATCTTCTTGTACATTGCTACGATCTTTTTCTGCTGATTCTTTTGACATCTGGTATCAATGGCAGCTGATCAACGGAGAAAGCGACTGAATTGTGGCAGCATTTCTGGCTGCAATTCTCAGGACCGATACAGAACCAAAAAGAAAAAACTAGAGTCACTACAAAATGATTTAATCGCAAAATCTTGTATTTCCCTTGAGTGGGATGGGAACCGAAAAAAGGTTGTTCCCAGGAGGGAACAAATTGGCTTAAGGCGGAGGCATTTAAGGCCATTTACGGATTCCACAGTACATTACCACAGAGTCTTGTCATATGTTTTGACTCTTCCTCATGAAATTTTTGACTTAGAGAACTTGACAGAGGTTCTTTCGTATGAGGTAATATTCTTATTATTCTTTATCACAGTTGCTTCTTATGTCCTCTGTATGCTACTCTCATGCTTTGTGGAATTTATATTGAAATTGTTACAGGTTTGGCAAACTCATCTGTCTGAAAATGATAGAAATCTTCTGATGCAGTTTCTTCCTGGAGGGACAGATAAAGAGCAGGTTTTGCAAGCATTGCTTGCTGGGGATAACTTTCACTTTGGAAATCCTTTTCTTAAATGGCGAGTATATATTGCGTTTAAGGATTCTAATCTAGAGTTTGAATCTACTAGGTTTGACTGGAATTTATGCTTACAGGAGTACATCACTTTGTTCGGGTCATCTTCACCCTGATACAGTTATTGAGGAGGAACAACGTTTAAAGGCCGAGAAGAAAGCATACTACTCAGAGTTACAGGACTACCATAATGAGTATGTGAAATGTAACCAAATTTACCTATGAATATAAGCTATCTTTGGCACCGGCGCATTTGTTGCTGATAATATGGTGCAACACCGTTTTGCTTCTTGTGGCAGTATTATAGAGTATTTGCAGAAACTGAAGATGAAATATGAAAGCTTTAAAGACCCAGAACAAGAACTTGTGCTGAATTTATGGAGGTTTGTATTTGCTACTTGTTTTATGTGTAAGTGATGGGTTTTGGCAGAGGAATGTTCTTCCCTATGAAAAAGGTGTTACCAACTAACATATACGTTGGCAAGGATGTGCTGTCATGAACATGTTCCTGAGCTTCATTGTATAACGGCATCATAATAAGGAATACAATGCCATTGATTTGCTCAATTTTGGGCCTTTCCTCTTGTAATTTGTTGTTCAAAACAAAAATCAAGGATTGATTCTTTTGTTCACTGTTTATTGAATATTTAATTCTTTTTGTGTTAAGATCTCATTTTCGGGTCACTATCAATTTCTTTGGTAGGTCAAGAAGGGTTGTTGGAAAAAAGGTTTTCTCACATTCAAATGAATCTAGGCCTGACAACATTGAGCGGGATGTTACAGCTACTTCTGAATCTTGTTCTTGGGTTGCAGATGAGAAAGCATGCAGCAGTGATAATCAGAATTCTTCTGTTGTGAAGGGTGGAGAACTGCAAAGAAGGTAAAGTCTTTCCATGGTGAACCACCATGCTGTGTGTATTGTCATTTTTCTCAACTTGTTGGAGTTCGAGAGAGTGAGAGTTTGAATATTGTCTTCTTAGCATGCTTTGCCTGAGTTTAGTACTTCATTTTGTGTAGTTCCTTCACATGTTCTCTTTTAACTGCAAAAAGAAACTTGATTCATTTATTTAGACAATATATGATATGTTGTAACCCTCATAATCTTCATAGTGGGTTTTACAAAATGTAAATTGTAAGATTTATATAGAGCAAAGGTGACCCTCGATCTTTTTTCCCCTCCCGTCTTGGGTGGAATACCTTTGAATTCTGAGTTAAGAATTTGTAGCTTTTTTATTCTTTCCAGAGTAGTTTTCTTGTTGACTTCTTTTGCAGCACATAGCTTTTCCTCGTTATTATTATTATTATTATTATTATTATCTGTAACTTGTGTGGCTACCAACGGACAAATACTTAATATAATTTGCTGTCTAAGATCACCTTTTTTTTTTTTTTTTCATTTTTATCTTTATTTGTGGTTTAGACGGTTCTCAATCTTGTCATTTTTGCTGAACTAGAAATTGTGTGAACAATAACTATGTTTGAGAAACTTTTGCAGCATTTAGGTCGGTGGAAATTTGTTATGGTGACTGCACGAGTTTCTTTTAGTTCTACATAGTTTATTTTTATTCCACTGTGAATGAATCTTATCAGTTGTCGTGGCCATCAGAATGTACGAGAAAGGTTTCATCGAGGACAAAGGTAGAGTGCTCTTGACTGCTCCAGATTATTCACACGCTGTGGACACAAGATCCAGAAAGGGTGACAAGATACGGCACACTATTCAGAAGAGTGATGGTGCCGAATTTATGTCATATTTTAAGGTCAGCAGATGCTTTGATTGCTATATAATGTAAGATTATATTGAGGAGGCCTTTTATCTTGATCGGTTTTCTCCTTGGTTTAGAATATCCTTTATATGGAATTGTCTTTAATGACACTTTGGATTGGTTGACACAAGCATGCAACTTCTGGAAGCTTCTTTTATGAGTTTTCGTGAGCTGAACCAATGACCAGATGCCTGGCTTATTGTTTCTATTTAGATATGGCTGTGCCATTACTGCTCTGTTATCTTGTCACATTGTAGCCTTATGGTAAATAACTCTCAGTTCTAGTCATTATACCATGTGGCAGGAACAATTACCGTAGTGTGGTAGTGATGGCTTTGCATGTTTATCATGCTCTTCTGTTATATTTTTTAAACAAGGATTTCTTTAGCATCTATCACTATTTAGCCTTCTCTCTTGCTCTCTCTCGTTCTTTCTTAGGTAATTAAGGGATTATTTGCCTTGGATATGTTTCAGATAAGCAAGAAACAACATGATCTTATAAAGTATATGAAGCAGTCTGGTGGAAGCATTCAATCTAGGTCTCTCAACCGTGTCTTAGGTGACGTCGATAGCTTGCATGTGCAACCGTATGAAGTATTCATGGAAGAAGAACAAAGGAAGTTGCGTGAACATTGGTGAGTGTTGAAGCAAACAATTCTTTCTTGAACTCTGAAATTTTTCATTGTACCTCTGCTCAAAGAAATTATTGTTTAAAATAGGTTGAGATTGGTAAAGGAAGATCTCCCTGCATCATTTGCAAATTGGAGAGATATACAATCACAGAAATGGGAAATAACCAAGTTGTTGGAGCAAGATATGAAAGAAAAACTTAATCTGCTGCTGAAGGTTTATTTCTCTGTCCTTGGCTCTCTCCCTTTTCCATTGTATATGTATGTTTTGGTTGCTTGTGTAGCCGTTGTTTGTTTAATATTCACCAAACTCCTTGGATCTGTGTTTCTATTGTTGTGTGGCTTTGAACATCTTCTGTGCCACTATAATGTTGATCTTTTTGTTCGTGTGTTAGGATGAGGAGGATGAAGACACCGGAAAGCCTCAGGGTCAGGAAGACAATGTTGGTATAAACTTTGCTGTTCTAGATGTAGTGGAAGAGGACCCTGAGAAGTTGATAGAGGATCATAATGATACTGAAGCAATATACAGGGAGTCTGGCATGAAAGAGGGAGAGTCTGTTCTGGCCTTACCACGGAATCAGTCCCCACTGCAGATTCCTTCTATTGATAATGGCCATGTGTGCAATGGTGTAGATCTGGAGTCTGAGGACAATGGCAATCTCTCAAAATCGGATGTTGCTTCTTCAGATGTATCTGAGCAGATGGAGAATTTGAACACAGCCAATGCAACTGTTAGTCAGGAAGTTCAAGTTTCTTTGACAGAAAATGTCTGGCCAGCAGCTAGCATGCCACACTCTTACCTTGATTCTACTGCAGGCCATGAATACACATCTACCAGTGGATTGCCACTCATTCATCAAGCCAATGAAGACCAACAGAACGAAATGATTGATCTGGAATCTGACTTGCATGAAGACAGTACTGGGAAGGTTTTGTTGCATGGACATTCTGAGGACGTTTCCTTTAGTCCTTTTGCGAATCAAGCCCAAAATGAGCTCCTTCAATGCTTCTTCAAGGATCAGGGATTATTTTCATATCATAGTGAGCAGAAACAGACGGGGCTAGATTTCCAGCCCCCAAAGAATCTGTTGATGGAAGATGGTCATTTTAATGGGCAATTTCGGGAGCAGTTGCAGTCATCACTGCTGTTAGAGGGGCAAAAGAGGCAGACTGAGGTTTATATGCAACAAAACACACCAGAAAACATTTACTCTGATGGGGGTAGATACTTGATGCCAGGGAGAGAAAACCTGCCTGCAGGAAATATGCAGAATTGGGCAGTCAACCCTGCCTGCGTGTCAACGCCTTTCAAAGATCAGTCAAATAGTGAACTGTTGGGTCAAAACTGGTTTAATGGAGAGCATCAAGTTCAAGTTCATGGTGGATGGGCTAGTTCAGATAGTTTTAGTGGCCCAAGTCAGAGTATTGCAAGTGGAAGCAATACAGATCAGAGCCTATTTAGTGTTCTATCTCAATGTAACCAACTTCGTTCAAGTAGCCCTTATGAATCAATGGGCTCTTCTGAGCAGTTCATTCCACGGAGGAACAGTGGAATGGTGAGGGGGGGCACTTCTGGAATAATTGGAAACAGTTTGCGGGAAGCTGCTCATCCACTTAATTATTTAGGTGGTCGTGATGCAACAACAACTGCACTGATGGCTGATGATATGGGATGGATGAACTTGCCACATCATGATTGTGCTTTGCGGGATCCAATTGGGAAACCATATTTGAGGTCATGGAATCGATAAGGGGGGTCTTTTTGTTTTTTGGTTTTATTTGTTTTTGTGGAATGGAAGGTCTAAAATTTAGTGGAATTTAGAGAGAGGTCTAATAACGGTATTAGTCCCGCGCTGAGCTGGCTTGGAAGATTGGGAGATATGCTGAATGCAAACCTGATGAGATGGGAGATTGTTTCTTACACAATTAAATTTAGAGGAATGGTAAAAGAGACTTGCAGGCGGTATACAAGACTCTTGAGATATGTTTTGTACATAACTATACAAAGAGGCTACTGAACTCGACACCTTTCCTTTGTATATAGGTAGATGTTAGGTGGATAAGTTTTGAAGGATGAAAAATGGGTGGCATATCATATTTGGCAATCAGTATCACAATGGGGAATTTTTTTTAATATATCTCATTGACCCTCAATTATGTTGAATAAATTTTGGATGCTTTAATTGCAAAACCTTCTCTCTTAGAGTTGAAGAATATGTTATGACTTATGAGGGGTGTGGGCTTGGGGGGAGGTAGATGGATTTAGTGGGGTATCAGATAAGTGTCGTATGGATAGCATATTTGAAGCCGCAATTGCATGCAATGAGTGAGGTGAGGGAATAGGGCATTGGCGTTGGCATGATTATAGAACACATTTTCAGTGTTCGAGTGTTGATTCAATTAATTGTTAATAACCAGCATTGGACTGACTAGATGAAACAATATTCTCCTCTTCCCTATCTCCCTATCCCTTAAATCATATCTTATCAGCACACCACCGTATTTTAAAAGCCAAACAACAATGACGACGACGATGAAGACGACGACGACAACAACAACAACAACAACATAATAATAATAATACACTGTCAATATTGCTATCCAGAGGTGTTGGATTCAGTGAGAATTGGATATATATATATATATATATGATTTAATTTGAAATATAAATTTTAAATTTTGTTTAAATCTATTTATATTTATAAATAGATAATTAAACTAGTCTATATTATTTTTTAATTTTTTCAAACTAATTTTTTTCAAATTAAACCCTAATTTATTTTTAAAATAAAATTTATTTTTATCTAATTTTAATTTAATATTTTTATTCAATAAACCTCTGGATAAATCTGGAGACATACGCGAATAAACATTGCCTCTCGCTCGTTACATTTTGATCAGATAGATTATAATTTAGATATTAGAGTGGAAAATGGTTGGCATTGGTCAATATCCCGATAAAAGCAAGAGGACAAAGCAGCAGAGGCCGGACTCCGGAGTTTCCCGTAGCTGGAACAAAGAGGATACAATAGGGTAGGAGATATTTTTACTTACTAATACGGTAAAATTAATTCAGTTACTGTAAAATTAAAGGGGTAATCCTAAAAGCTTTGCAAATCGCAATTAAAGAGTGAAAATTAAAAGCAGCAATGTGACGCCATAGAAAATAGATAGATCTTACCGGTTACGCCTTGCCTTGCCTCCGAAGCCATGAATCTGATAAACTGATAAGAAAGAAGTGCCATTTCTTTTTACTTTCTACTTTCTTCATCCTTGGTTTTGGCCTTTGACTCCTGACTTCTCTGCTATGGTCACAAAAAATATGGACAGCAAAACCAAGGAAGTTATTCGGTTAGAGCGTGAATCCGTCATTCCCATCCTCAAGCCCAAGCTCATCATGACTTTGGCCAACCTCATTGGTATTCATTTCTCCAATTCATCTTCTGCCTTTCTATTTATTTTCCCATAATTTGCTCCTCCATTCTTTCCCTTTGAAAATTAGAGAACTGGATGATTGCAAGATTTTTGTCGTAATCGCTCTTCTTTGTTACCGAATTTCTTATCTTTTTGTTATTAGCTTTTAGTTCTTGGCTCTGAATTGAACCTCTCTTCCCGGTTTGAATAAGAAGATGCAATAAGCTGCATTAATTTAAAGCCTTTACTTGATCAATTTCAATTATGTAAAAGCCCCTTTATAAGAAAGGGACAATCTTGTTTCAAAATGTAGTTTCCTGATGCAACCGTCCTTGTTGCTTACTTGCTTTTAGTCCTCTACCAAAATTCAAATATGTGACTGATAAGCATCCTCCTTTTACTTTCCAACCGACCTTCTTTTAGTTGGTCATCTCTAAATTCACCCTCTGTGTTTATTTGTTTCCCCCCTTTTTTTTTTGGGGGGGGGGGGGGAGGGGAGGGAGGTAAGACTTGAGTCTTGAGTATTTTCATGTGTTACAGAGCATAGTTCTGATCGGGCTGAGTTTCTAAAGTTCTGCAAGAGAGTTGAGTACACGATACGAGCTTGGTATCTTCTTCAGTTTGAGGATTTGATGGTATTACAAATACAACCCTTCAAGCATTTTGTTCCTATTTCTTTCTTTTTGTTCTAACTTTAGTTGAATTTATGTTCCCAGCAATTATACTCCCTCTTTGACCCTGTACATGGGGCTCAGAAATTGCAGCAGCAGAATTTATCTTCTGAAGAAGTCAACGTACTTGAACAGAATTTCTTGACATATTTATTTCAGGTATTCTTCTTGTTGCTTCTAATGGAACAAAAGAATGATGTTATGGTAGCAATCGATAATAAAATGCCTGTATAATAACAAGCATGTACTTTCTGCAAGCAACTTTTAGTGATATGACTTGAATTTCATTTATGAAATAAATGCTTCTCTGATGCTTTTCCCTAAAAGGACTAAGATCGAATCCAATGATCCGATATATGCTTGCTTATGTTAGCTACAAATTTATCATCACGTTGGAAGTTGAAATTCCCTTCTTTGTTGTACAGGTGATGGAGAAGAGTAATTTTAAGATAGCTACAGATGAGGAGATTGATGTTGCACTTGCAGGGCAATATCTTCTTAATCTTCCCATAACAGTTGATGAATCCAAGGTCATCTGCAACTTCATGCATTATGGCCAATTATTAAGTCTTTATTTGAATATATAGCATGGATTGTCTTCTGTGTTATTAATTTTTTTATCTTGACATTCTGTTTTCACTGAATGCAGATTGACAAGACACTTCTGAAGAGATATTTTTCAGAGCACCCCCAAGAAAACCTTCCAGATTTTGCTGATAAGGTTGTGATTACAATTTAGTGTAGAAGTTGCATCATTGTTGGTGTTGTTTCAAACAATCCCTAGTGGGGCAAAGGTTCTTTTTTCTTGGGTTTGACATGTGACAAAATCAACAATGATGAAACCAAAAGGATTTTGATTTTGAACTTATTCTCTTTATTGAGCCTTTAGTTTGGACTAGCTTGTCTTTTCTTTTAGTATTGGTCATGCGGTGTTTGCTATGTATCTGTATGATTAGATGGTAATGGCATATTCTTTTGCACATCCCATCCTACGTTAATCTAAAGATATAATATATTCATAAAATATGTTACAAGTGCAGAGCTAATTCAATACGATGCCACCAAAGAAACATTGGAGGTGCTTGCTTGTACATATTTGATTCAGCTGTATTAGTTGATCTCTCTCTCTCTCTCTCTCTCTCTCTCTCTCTCTCTATCAAGCTAAGCATAATTCTTTTTGTCCTTAGTACATTATCTTCAGACGTGGGATAGGAATAGATCGTACAACTGATTACTTTTTCATGGAGAAGGTGGATATAATCATTGCACGTCTTTGGGCATTTCTTTTAAGGCTAACTCGGTGAGTATGTTTTGGGCAATTATTACATTTTATGAATTATTATGGTATATTCTTGGTTAAAGCACCTTTAGATACAGTTGCTTAGAAGTAGTTGGAAAATTTTATATGGTTGAGCCTATAGAATGTAATGTAACAATTTTTTTCTCCTATTCTGAATACCTCGGAATTAGTATGATTGGTGGGTTGAGGTAACGTTCAACCATTCTGCGGTCTTTGCTTTTTAAGGTTCCTAAATTTTTAACTTACTATGTAAAATATAGAGTTGGTATGAGATGCTTTTAGTATCTATCTTCTCTCTTACAAATTTGATTGTTTCATGCTTTTTTTCCCCCCTTCCTTTTAACGCTTTCTAGAGATGTGGTCCTTTCAGGTTGGACAAACTTTTGAGCAGAAGATCAAGAGGACGACATAAGAAAGAGCCGAAGAAGGATGATGAAATTAACCCTAAAGCAGACAGTGAATATTTGTATGTTGAGCGGATCCGTCTTGAAAATATGGACCTAAGGTTGTGAATTGCCATCTTCATATTTATTCATGAAAGTATTTATTGATGAACATATCTACCATATATCATCAGTATAGTAGCTTTTTAAGCAGCTTGAAGGATGCTTTCCATGCTATAATCATTAAATTTGAATAAGTCCTGAAAATTTATAAATTTTCTGCAGCTAATTATTTTAGCTTTATGTTTAAGTTTTAGTACTAATATTTACATATTTGTTTCCTATTAAATATGTTATGCCATGGCCTGAATTCTGGTGATATTGTTGCTGAATAACTTTCTTATTCTGTATTACCCAGCATCAAGAACTTGGTGAGCAAGACTACAATCCAAGAACCTACTTTTGATAGGATAATTGTTGTTTACAGGTACTGCATATTGTATAAAAGTTTCCAGCTGGTATTAATTTAAAATTTTCAATGATGTCTTTCTTAGCTTATTGATATGGATATATTAGAAAGCCAGCTTGGTGGTCTATATTATTGTGAGGTTTAGCATATTGATTGTCGGAACAGTATTCTGAAAGCATCTCTGTTTGTATAGTTGGAATAATCACATTAATAGTTGTATTGACTCTTATATTCTTTTCATCTGTGAGAGAATGATCTTGTTTAAAAAGAAAGAAGGAGACCATAATGGAAATATTTATGGAGAAGATTCGTAAAGATCATAGCTAATCTCATTTTTTGGTAAAAAGGCTAAACTACTCTTGGAACTGGTATCCTTTTAAATTAATTTAATAAAACTCGTGAAGAGCAATTCTTAGAAATCTAAATAATGTGGTGAATTTCCAGGAAAGCAAGTGCCAAACCAAATGTGGAACGAGGAATATATGTAAAACATTTCAAAAATATTCCAATGGCAGATCTGGAAATAGTCCTTGTGAGTCTTTCTTAGCTCTTTGCTCAAAGATTTTATATGACATGTGATCTTGTGTATGATGTTCTTTTTGTTCCTTCTTAACAGCCTGAAAAGAAAAATCCAGGATTAACTCCTATGGACTGGGTCAAGTTCCTTGCCTCTGCTGTTGTGGGGCTGGTCAGTTAAGCGACGTTTTTCTGAATCATCTGTTTTTGTCCTTCACTATCTTTCTTCTCTACCTGGTATTCATATTGATGGTGCGCTGTTACTGTGTCTTTATTATCAGGTTGCTGTGTTTAGTTCTCTTGAAATGCCTAAAGCTGATCTCTGGGTCATTTTTGCCATTTTGTCAACTGTGATTGGTTACTGTGCTAAGACATATTTCACGTATGTTTTCCTCCGTCTTTGATTAATATATGATCTTTGCTATATTAATGCATGTGAAAACTCCATTATTGTGGGACTCGATCCATTCAGAAATATAAGCCAGTAAAGAGATATGACTTATTAATATATATGATACGTTCTCCCACATGCCTCTGGTTGGCTGTCTAGGCAGATATATTTGATTGCTATGTGCCTCTGTTTCTTTATGTGTTTTAAATTGTTTCACCTATTAATTTGTATTTTTATTTTCATATTGCCATGCAGGTTTCAAGCAAACTTGGCTGCATATCAGAATTTAATAACGCACTCCATGTATGACAAACAACTTGATAGTGGAAAGGGCACTTTACTTCACTTGTGCGATGATGTGATTCAACAGGAAGTAAGTTGCATTACTTTTGTTCTTCTTTCTCTCTCTATATTTCACGTGTGTCAGAAAATTTTGTTAACTTTCCTGCTAAAAGGAATAAAAATATAGTATATATTTTTCTATTGTGAGTACATATTGAAAGCAAAGAGAAGTTGTATACCCCTTACCATTTAAGCCTTAATTACTAGGTTATATAGTTGCCATCTTTGATGTGTAGTGTATATAGGATAAGATGTTGAGCATAGTCTGTCTTTCAAATGTGAGCTACTATTCGTCTATCTTCTTTGTTTTTTGTTATTCAGAACTATAATCTTGTGTGCAGGTGAAAGAGGTAATCATCTCATTCTTTATACTAATGGAGCAAGGTAAAGCCACTATGGAGGTATGCATCATCATATTTTCATCATTTGTTGCTTTAATTTAATGTTGCATTTCTGTGCGGAGACAAAAGTTTTTATGTGGATCCTTTTTAATATTGCATAACCTTTTAAAAATTTGGTATAGGATTTGGATCTAAGGTGCGAGGAACTAATTAAAGAGGAGTTCGAGGAGAGCTGTAACTTTGATGTGGATGATGCAGTTGAAAAGCTAGAGAAGTTGAAAATTGTTTCGCGGGTTGGGTCCTTATGTTCCACCTGGACCAACTTTATTTATATTCACATTGGTTCAATATATTCATTTGTTGGGTTTAAGTTAATGAATCGATTTCTTGCGGATAAATCGGTTTGTGAATAGGGGAATGTTTTTTGAATTCAGGATTCTATTGGACGATATTACTGTGTTGGATTGAAACGGGCTAACGAGATAATTGGTGTGACCACTGAGGAACTCGTGCTTAAGGCAAGACAGGGTTCTATTTCAGCTTAAAGCTGCTGCTGCCGCCTTGATAAGTTGGGATATTCTCTCTCTCTCTCTCTCTCTCTCTCTCTCTTTCTCTCCCTTTTTTATCATCTGTAATGGTTTGAGCTTTACAGATTATGGTTCCTTTCCTAGCTAACTTAGTAATTGAACTCAGGATGATAATGTAATGGAGCATATCTGATGTGAATGTTATGAGATTATTGGACCCACGACTCAACTCTATAGGCGAAAATCAATCAATCCTTCCTTCCTTCGTATGACATGGGAAGACTGACGCTGATCGACAAGCGATGCGATTGTGTGGATATTCTTACATAAACTCTCATCTCTCTCTATGTAACGTACCTAAATTCTCACTGCTTAAACAATCTTTCCTACTATATATATTTTAGTGCATGTGTTACTTGTAGCTTTATGAAGTCTGCAAACTTGCTTACATTTTGCGTTGAGATTTTGTTTGGAAGTATGAGAACATAAAAAAACTAGTGTTTTATTTCATTTTAGTAAATTAGGAGGTTGAGGGTGAAAGAAAGACAAAAGATACATAAAAACTGGTGAGCTTACTTTGTGAGAATGAATAAATGAATTTTTTGCAAGGAAGCTCTCTACTCACGCCTTGCAGTTGGTAATGGCATATCATCATAATTGCAACAAATTTTTTTCCTATCAAATTCCCTTAATGCACTACAATAAAATATCTGTCTTAGCAAGTCTTTTACCAATTCCTTTTCCTCTTGTTTTCAGGATTGCTGTCGTCATCCTAAACTTCCTACAAATAGTAAATAGATTCAAGTGGGAAGCAAAT
>JBBYHK010000023.1:0-12487 GCA_038382065.1 Adansonia grandidieri | reverse complement strand
ATAATAATAATAATAATAATCAATAAAGAAATTTAAGAGTACAAAAAACCGCAAGATAAATAGACCAAATAGCAACAGAAATTAAAAAAGAAGTGCTGCCTTCTGAATATTCATCCTGGGTATCAACAAAAGGAAGTGCTGAGAATTATGTTCCCCGATAACCTCCGTATTGCAAAGCATCAGCATTGACCCACTTCTCATGATCACATCTGAATATGAAGGTTCAATTACAGGTTAATTCATAGAAAGAAGACCAAATTAAGGGGAAAAAAGGACGAATAAAATAAAAACATAACCACGATATCGTAATTCAGACACGGAAGCAGCGATACTAGTAAAGTGGTAAAGGCTAATGACCCCTATTATGATGAAAGATAGACAGAGAAAGGGATTACACTGCAATTGCGAGTTTAGGAGCTCCTTCGAAGGATGCAGACAGTAAGCATCGAGATTTTTCAGCTCCGCCAGAGCACAGCTGAAAACCCTACCACAAAAAAGATTTTAGACTTATTTGATTGAGTCCCTCCAAGACTTTTAAGTTGTTAATAACAATGAGGTACTATGATAAAGAGTAGTCAGGCTTGATTTGATTGAGTCCCTCCAAAGTCCAAAAAGGGTTGTGGGGTGGGTGGGAATCTACTCCAGGAACTGGAAGAGAAATAGCTTAAAGTTTAAGTTAATTTTAACTGAACTAAAGGGAAGGGAAGGGAATGCCATCAGCAGCAGGTCAAGTGCGAAAATAGAGAAAATATCCGTCCGCAGCCACAAAGATTCGATAAACGATAAATATCTATTCCATTCCCCATTTTGTCTAAAACCGTAACTAAAAACCCTCTATAAACCTCCTCTTGTTTATCCCTTCGTCTTCTATACCTCTTGTTTATTTCTACTTTCCCAACCCAAAAATGCCCAATTTCTGTTCTTTTCTCTGAACATTCATTTCTTCTTCTTCTTCTTCAACAATGGCCTCCCTCCTTCCTGTACAACAAGTGTCCACTCCTCTCGCGCTCAAACTCAGCTTTTGTTCTCCTTCTCTCTGGACCTTGGTCACCGTCAATCGTCCTTTCCTCTACAAATATAGATGTAACATTCTATCTTCATTTCCAATCTTAACTACCATGGCTGCCTACACTCAAGGGCGTCTCTCCATCTCCAGTCTCAACACCAACAAATTGGCTCCAAAAAGAGAAAAGATGGAGCTTGACACTGATGCCATCTCCAGTCTCAACGAAAGGATTCGCCGTGACCACGGCAAGAGAGAGGACAAAAGGCCTGTAGTGGACTCTCAGGAGGCTGAAATGTACATTCAGCAAGTGAAAGAGCAGCAGCAGAGGGGATTGCAGAAGCTCAAAGGGTATAGGGATTGCAAGGAAGGAGGTTTTTTTGGCTACAAAGTTGATCCTTACACGCTGCGTTCTGGGGACTATGTTGTTCACAAGAAAGTGGGTGTTGGCAGATTTGTTGGGATTAAGTTTGACGTTCCTAGGGGTTCTACTGAGCCCATTGAGTACGTCTTTATCGAGTATGCTGATGGTATGGCTAAGCTTCCTGTTAAGCAGGCTTCTCGAATGCTCTATCGATATAATCTGTAGGTTTTCCTGCCACCTTTTTCTTCTTTTTGGCTTAATTATGCTTGTATATCTGCTACTGTGTTGGCTTCTTAAAGTTGACATGTGAAAACAATTTTCAATCGCGTGTTTTAAGTCATGTTTTGGTCGTCTTTTCAGCCCAAATGAAACAAAAAAGCCTAGGACGTTGAGTAAGTTGAGTGATACTAGTGTATGGGAGAGGAGAAAGACCAAAGGAAAGGTTGCAATTCAAAAGATGGTTGTAGATTTAATGGAACTCTATTTACATAGACTCAAACAGAAAAGACCTCCTTACCCAAAGAGTCCTGCCATGGCTGAATTCGCAGCTCAGTTTCTTTATGAACCCACACCAGATCAAAAGCAGGTATCACTTACGAAAATTTTTACCTTTTTGTCTTACTGACCTGTACCTTTTGTAGGTTATATTGCACATATTACGAGGAATCAAATAATTATCCCAGTTATTGTTTAATTCCCTCTTATATATTTTTGAAAAGCTTCAATTCTTCATTTCCAAAACAGTCACTATAAGGTTCAGAGATTTCCTTTGAGTAAGATGTTTTCTTCCGCTAACAAAAGCGATTCGCTTGTTGCAGGCTTTTACTGATGTAGAGAAGGACTTAACAGAGGGAGAAACTCCAATGGATCGATTAATATGCGGAGATGTTGGTTTTGGTAAAACAGAAGTTGCTTTACGTGCCATCTTTTGTGTGGTGTCAGCAGGGAAGCAAGCTATGGTTTTGGCACCCACAATTGTTTTAGCCAAGCAACATTTTGATGTCATATCAGAGAGGTTTTCCAAGTATCCTAGTATCAAGGTTGGACTTCTTAGTCGGTTTCAGGTACAAGAAGTTTATTCATTGGATTGACCTCATTCTCTGACTAAGGATTGGTATCACATGGTTTAGTAACTTACTTAAATTTTACTAGAAGTGCTGGATGGGGTGTGGGAGAGTCCAGTTGACATACTTTCTAATCCAGAACGTCTAAAAAGTTCCCTCTCAAGGATATGGGATTTTCATGTTTTCTAATAAACTGATCATGGCAACAGACTTGTGTCATTAAATTTTGTTGATAGGGTTTACCTGAAAGTTTAAAGATATAGGCAGTTTCATTCTCACTACTGCTATATTATGGAAAATAGCATGTGCTGGACTGAAACGCTACTGTTTGATATTGATAAGGCCTATTTCAACATGCAGAGTAAAGCAGAGAAAGAGGAGCATTTGAACATGATAAAGAGGGGTGATCTGGACATTATTGTGGGAACTCACTCACTTCTTGGAAACCGTGTTGTGTATAATAATCTAGGCCTACTTGTAGTTGACGAGGAACAGGTTTGTCTCCAATCCTTGTGGCTATCATTTTTAACAAGTCCTTGAATGCATAAACAAAAGATTTTACATAAGGATTTCCAGTTTTTATTTTTGGTTATACTTCAGTTCTGTAGGATTTAATTTTCTTTACGTAATGGATTTGATTGCATGATTATGATTTTAATCTCCTCTATGATCTTTTAGTCAATGGAATTAAAACCATCATCATTTCATGGTTTAGGGATCACTGTGTGTTTAGAATCTGTACTTACTGAATTCCTTGCAATAATCTCGTATTTTAGCTAATACTTCTCATGCCCATCTGGAGGAGAGATCCTTGATTTTCTTGTTTGTATGTTTTTTTTCCCACACAGAGATTTGGTGTCAAGCAAAAGGAGAAGATTGCTTCTTTCAAGACTTCAGTTGATGTCCTTACTCTCTCTGCAACACCTATACCCAGAACACTTTATTTAGCTTTGACTGGTTTCCGTGATGCCAGGTAATATGTGTCAAAAGTTTGAATCACAAGCATCTTTGGTGCTGGTTTAATCCAGGATTCTGATGTCCAGTTCAGTTTGTTTGTTGTGATGCCTTGGAGAAAAAGGTTGTATTATCAACCATGACATTGATGTGTGCAAGAACAGATGACACATTTTAGCTGAAAAAAGTACTAATACCTTTTATATGCAATGTAGGTTTTATTAGTGCCAACTGCCAGTCCTACCTTGCACATTTTTTATGAACATGAATCAGTGGATTTGGAGGAATGCATTAGGAAATGGGTACTTTGTCATTACTGTAGAACAATATAGACTAATAGTCTATATTGCAAGTCACGTCGTGGATGAGGGATGGATATTGTTTAAGTAGCTTTCATGAAGCTGTGCCAAGCAGTGTAAATATTGACTTGCTTATTAGAATCATATTTCATACTTGGAGAACCTATTCAGAGGCCATATATTTTGTGTTCATTCTGAGCCTTGAATAAATTACCTGCAAGCAATGAAACAATTACTGTATTAGCAGAGGGACATTTCCTTGAACTTTAATTTTAAGTCCTATAGAATCATGGTGCATATTTTCATTCCTTCTTCCCTTCCCACTCTCAGTTTAATTTCAACACCACCTCCAGAACGGGTTCCTATCAAAACCCGTCTTTCAGCATTTGGTAAAGAAAAAGTCATTGAAGCAATCCAGTATGAGCTGGACCGTGGTGGCCAAGTTTTCTATGTCTTACCTCGAATTAAAGGTAATGCCTTAATCCAAAATTTCCTATTTGTTGCACTTCTGAACTTTCTTGCCTTCATGTCGTTATCTACATGGTTTAGTAATTTTCTGCTAGTACTTTTTTGCTGCAAATATGTATTGTTCACTTGCTGCTTTTGAAAAATTATAATATTGATAATAATAATATATATATATATATATCTATTGTTTATGCTTTTGTGGACAAATTAAGTATTGTCTAATGAGATGAATCACAAAGCTGATTTATTAGTTAGATGAATTTACAAGTCCTAGTTACATACGAAAAGGGTGGGGGGTGGGGAGTTAAAAAGAAGATAGAAAAAAAAGAAAGAAAGAAAAGTTCTCAATGATTAACGACCAAATACCAGGGCGTGTTGTGCAGATGATTTCCATGTGTGCATGCATTTATGCTGTTGCTTTATGTTTCTGTTTTTCAGTTTATTAGTATTGGTTCCATTCTTATGTGACAGGGTTGGAAGAAGTGATGGATTTTCTTAAACAATCATTTCCAGATGTTGATATAGCTATCGCACACGGGAAGGTATTTCATGTTTTTAATATCTGAATTTTGTTTTACTTTTAATGGGCTACTGAAATCTGGAGTTACAGTCCACTAGACAATAATCGAGTGCTATCAGTGTTGTTTTCGGAGAACTGAATTGTGTTTATGTTATTGTGTGTTAAATTGGAGACATTATGCTTTCATTTTCAGAATCTTAAAAGTAACTATTTTACCTAAGTTAAACTGTTCTTTATTTGTTATTGATTGATATTATTTTGGTCCTTCACGTCTCATATGTTCCTCTTGCAGCAATATTCCAAGCAGCTTGAGGAAACCATGGAGAAATTTGCCCAGGGTGAAATTAAGATTCTTATATGCACAAATATAGTTGAAAGTGGGCTTGATATACAAAACGCGAACACTATCATAATTCAGGATGTTCAACAATTTGGCCTGGCACAATTGTATCAGGTCCAGTGCTTTCAGCTTCTTCTATCTAACATGTTCTTGTGAATTGTAAAAGATGTGGTAAACATCGAAGAGCACTATCAAAATTTTTATCTGGAAAATGACGTAAAGTGCATATACAGTAATATTGTTTTCAAACAGTTGCTTTTCTGTTTTATCTGGAACAATGGTGCGGAATTAAGGTCTTTCTATGCAGCACGTGACTCTGTATGTTGGTTCATGTGATCTTTTGTCTTTTACCATGAAAGAATATTCCATAGTTTCTTTGTTCAGAAGGATTTATGCACAACATTTTACTTGCTACAACATTTTTTATTCTCAGGACAGAGAAAATGAAATACTATCTATGTTTTATATCTCCTGTTTCATCTGTTAATGCTGTTATCATTCTTTTAATTCCAATAGTTGCGTGGAAGGGTTGGTCGGGCAGATAAAGAAGCTTATGCATACTTATTTTACCCTGATAAGTCCTTGCTATCTGACCAAGCGTTGGTATGTATTCTATGTTTGGCTACACTTTTGTTGTCAAATAAGCTGAAATAAAATTGTAGAAGTGACCTGGCATTGCCGTGGTTGTGCCTCAGGAGAGGCTTGCGGCACTTGAAGAATGCCGTGAGCTTGGCCAAGGTTTCCAACTTGCGGAGAGAGACATGAGTATCAGAGGCTTTGGTACCATCTTTGGTGAGCAACAGACAGGGGATGTTGGAAATGTTGGCATTGATCTTTTCTTTGAGATGCTTTTTGAGAGTTTGTCGAGGGTATGCTCTGGAGCCACTTCTATGGTTGATTAGCGAAATTAACTGTTTGTGAAATCTCACTGTTTGCCCAGATGCTTTGTCTTTTACCAGTCTCCCTTCTGCTATATTTGACCAACTAGTTAAATTATAAGAAGTGATAGAACTTCATTGCTTTTCTTTATCTATAAACAGGAAATTATCAAGCTGATAGTTGTTGTTTATTATTTTTTAAGCTTTCCAGTTTTCTAACTACTGGTCTCACTTTTTTTGCTTGCAATTTCTGGCTTTCATTCATTGTAACTCCCTTTCCAGGTTGGAGAACACCGTGTAGTTTCAGTTCCTTATCAGTCAGTGCAGGTATTTTACTTACTTGGGAATTTGAATAATCCGAGAGTAGAATATGCTGCTCTTAACATTAATTATGATCTGTACAGTAAAGGAGATCATACATTATGGCTTATTAGGCTTCTTTTCTTGTTGTCATCATACAGAAACTTTGAATGGGGAAGCTTAAAACTTCATTAGGATTGCATTAAGCTATAAACTGGAAATAAGGTTATTTTGTGATGTCAAACATTACAGACAAACATGCTTTATTTTTCATTGACAACAATATCTGAATGACTGAATCTACATTTTTCTCACCCATTCATCTGAGAATTAACTGCTGTATTAAGAGTTGTCTCTTCAAAGAGACTAGCTAAGAGTTAGAGTGCTATTTCTCTTAGTTTTTTAAATCAACTATGGCTCAGAAACATAGGGTTTGGTTCTGACTTCTGATTGCAGCTTTTTAGAAAGGGAAAACATTCTATTGGTATATGAAAATCAATATTTTTATTGGAAGCATTTCGTAAATAAAGTGTCTATGCATGTATTTTTTAAGTTTATCCATTTAGTTTGGTTTTCTTTGACATTTTTTTTTTCACCTTATGGAATAATCATTTATTTTGATAACTGTATTTTGTTCCTCCCTTTTAGTTTTTCATGAATAAACCTGTTTATAGTTTAGAAGCATCCTTAAGGACAACAACACATTGATTTTAGTTGGTAGGCAAGTGAAGTCCAACCTAGATAAATTTGAGTTGCATCAGTTTATGACAGTGATTTATGAATCCTAACATGTTTTTGAGATATTCTATTTGCTAGATTGATATCAATATAAACCCTCATCTCCCTTCTGAGTACATAAATTATCTGGAGAATCCCTTGGAAATCATTAATGAAGCTGAGAAAGCAGCTGAGAAAGATATTTGGAGTTTAATGCAATTTACAGAGAATCTTCGCCGTCAATATGGAAAAGAGCCTTATTCCATGGAAATTCTTTTGAAGAAGCTTTATGTAAGAAGAATGGCGGCAGATCTTGGGATCAGCAGAATCTATGCTTCAGCAAGGATGGTTGGCATGAAAACCAATACGAGTAAGAGGGTTTTCAAGCTGATGACAGATTCCATGATATCTGATGCACTCCGAAATTCTTTGATTTTTGAGGGAGACCAAATAAGGGTAATTATTTTATAGTTCTATGGTGTTTGTGGCCATGATTAGCAGCTCAAAGGTTGAGTAATTCCTCTTTCTAATGCACACTGTACTTGTCAAGATAGTTATAATATCCAGCATCCTTGACTGAATTAAGTTCTTTAAGATATGTTAAGGAATAAATAATTTTGAACCTTAAAGGTTGCATCTTGGATTGCTGACTAGCAAAACCACACTGGAATTTGTATTTGAATTCCTCTTTCTAAAGTGAAATATATCATGATATATATATTTTTTCTTTCTTGCTTATCCTGCAGGCTGAACTACTTCTGGAGTTGCCACGAGAGCAATTGCTAAATTGGATCTTTCAATGCTTGGCAGAACTTCATGCTTCGCTTCCTGCTCTTATTAAATATTAGATATATTTTTGGAGCATGGTATATTTGACTTGCTGTTAGTTGCTTCCTTTACCATGAAGATAAAGATTGCATGATTGCATTAAGGCGGTCATGAATTTTTGGAAGGAAGCCCATAATCTCTTGTGCTGTAATGCATTTTGGTCCCTTGTATAAGTCACACGAGGATTGTGGACAAGAGAAGAAACTAACAGCCATTTGTGGATACTTAGGAATATAGTCTTGGACATGGTTGGATCTAACCCGAATTTCACTTGTGCGTTGTTTTGAGGCAAGATAGAAGGGAACTTCCTAGTTCGTCATTGTAATTGTTGTAGCCTTTGATTAGCTCTCCTTTTGCAGGTTATATAAGGACGCAACAGTAAGCAAGCCAACTCCCTTGTGCTTTTGCTTTAGTGCTTTAATGCATGTCTTTCTTTTGATGATGCTGCAATTGAGTTATGCAGGTCTCTTACGATAAGCTTAGCATCGCAAGGATGTATACTTACTGAACTTAAAACACAGCATTGGGAGGTTCATGCTGCGCATAGCAGTCATGTAGAAGCTGTAAGTGTTTGACCATCATTGATCATTGAATGTTGTCGACATATATTATTATTATTATTATTGTGATTATTATTATTATTATTATTGAAATTGAAAGTACGATGTATGAAGTGGTGAGTCTGTGTATACTTTGGTGCAGTGATTGCATAGCATTGCACCGCATTCTTTTGAAGATAAACATTTATAAATGTCAAGAAAAAAAGGAAAAGAATGAAACAAGAACGGATGATTATAGTTATAGACGCCAATTGCAAATAATATTATTCTTTTGTGCAGCTTTCCTAACTCCGAAATGTACTTTTTTTCTTCTATTTTTCTAGTAAATTCTGGTTTAACCAAGGAAAGAATAAAACTAATGAGATATGGAATGTTATATTCATAATTAAGAAGGCTGATCTTCAGCGACAGCGTCAGCAAAGACCGAGCAACAAGCAGAGTCGTTGACTCATGACTGGTTAGTGCCACTGCAACGCTCCCCTCAAAGGTGGTTAGTACTTGATTGTTAAAGTGCTACTATTATTATTATAAAAAAAAGTAGTACTATTACGTTACATACATAAAATTTACAATTGAACAATGGCAAAGAATTTTTTTTTTTTTTTTTTGAGATTAGCACTTTTGCTTTAGCAGTATTGATCACGTGCCGGAAGTCAGGATAGATTCTTTTTTTCTTTTTATAGAAATGGTAAATCGTTCTAGTTTTCGTACTGAGTTGTTATATTAGACTGTATTGATATGTATTGATCAATATTGGCACGTATTGTTAATTTTTTTACCAAATTGTTTCAATCATATTTGCCTGTACTGATTAATATTAGTCAAAATTGATATGTATTCGCTTGTTGTATAAGATTTTAAAAGTTTTTAATTTTAAATCAATTTCTAAGTTTTTTTTTTAGCTTTGATTTTTTTATAATTATATTTTAAAATAAAACATATTCATTAAATTAGATTATGGAACTTAATTAAAATAACTTATTATATATTTTTTAGATATTTTTATATTTATTATTTGATGTTTAAAAATTTTGGATATTAAATTTTTATAATTTTAAATTTTATACTTGCATATAACCATATATAGATGTAATGGAGGTATAGTTGCATATATATATATACATATAAATAATATTAAAGAACTTGAAAATAGGCTAATATATATCAATATATATATATATATGAAAAAATATTTAAAAGGTATCAATGAACCTGAAACGATAGTTCTAGTATTTAATTAAACTCTAGAAAATGTTTATAATGTTTCTCAAGGAAAATCTTCCACCTTATAATTTTAGTCAGTTCTGCTATTTTATAATTTTATTTCCTACCTATGGCTTCTTTTTTGCTACGTTTTGGTTTGCTGTAATGTAGTAAAACAAAATTACTCAACTATAATTTATAAATAACATTTTTCTATATTATATTAATTTATAAATAAAAATTACTATATAATAATAAAATAATTTATATTTACTAATATATTAACAGATAAATGTTATATTTTAAAATATAATATAATATTTATTTTTATTATTTGTTCACCGTTTAAATACTCTTACTTTCTCTTCTCCTTTAATTTCTCCGGACTCTTTCTCTTGCTCCTCTCTCTCCGCCTTTATCTTCAATACACATGTACCCTAAAGTACTCCAATTTTTGTCTATAGCCGTTGGTTGCTGCCACCACCTTCCTTAGAAAACCTTCGAATTTCAAATCTTCCTCTTTATCTTCTCTCTCTATTTTTTTAATCAATTTTATAAAATCACTGGAAAACCATGTATTACAAAAATATCTTGTAACGTTCAACTCTTTCTCGTCGCCTTCCACTGCCCAAAAGTTTTGGCCTTGAGATATGTTTTTAGCCTTTGTCCACTCTTTCTCCTCCCTAGATTTCAAGCCACAAAACCCCTACTTTTACCGTGACCCGAAACCCATAAGAGAGATTTTTCTCCCTCTTATCTTTTTTTTTGCTCGGAGTTCTTGTTGGTTTATTGTGGTGCTTTTGTGGATTTTACCTTTTTTTTTTTTTAATTTAATCTATAGTCTATTCTATTTTTAGTGAAAGTCAATTCAAGGAAAAAAATTCAATGGTTGCCCAAAATAGTCATTTCGGTTGAAGGGGTGTGGGATGGTTATTCTGAGACTTTTAGGAATAGAATTGAATTGGTCATTCAGCGAAGTACTCATTTTACGAATCAAATAGTTAAACAATTGTAGCATGCGAAATCGACCCGTAATGAAGTGGTTATTCCATTTAGCCAAACATGATGGATGTTTTTACCTCTCAAATTTCTAGATTACTAGCTCTTCGAAACATGTTACAGATAACGCTAATTGCTGGAACTGAATCTTCATCGACTATAATAGAATGAGCTATGTCACTTCTTCCTAAGCATCTTGAAACCAGGTATAAAGCTTAGATTAAATAGATGCTGAAGTGGGACAAGACAAGCTTCTAGACAAAACAGACCTGGCAAAGTTGAATTATCTACAATCTATAATTTCTAAGACGTTGAGGTAATTTCCACCAACCCCATTTCTCAAACTACATGAATCATCAGAAGATTGCATTGTTTATGGCTAAAGTGTGCCACGTGGCACAGTGTTATTGATCAATGCATGGACTATCCAAAGGGACCCTAAGCTTTTGGAGGACGCAACAAGATTTATGCTAGAGAGATTAGAAGGTGGGGAAGGTGAAGGGTATAGGCCACTTCTCTTTGGTGTCTAGAGATGTCTTTGCCCTGGAGCTGCTCAGGAAAGTCGTAAGACTAACACTTGGTTCTCTGATTTAGTCCTTTGAGTGGAACAAGATCAGTGAAGAGTAGCATGTCGTTTCAGTTTTTGTACCGGTCGCATTAGTCAATATTGATATATTTACTGATTACTATAAGATTTTGAAATTTTTTAAAATTTGAAATTCATTTTAAATTTTTTTGCTTTGATATTTTTTATGATATATTTTAAAATAAAACATATTCATTAGATTAGGTTATTGAAGTTGATTAATAATGATTTATTATATTTTTTAGATATTTTTATCTTCATTTGATGTTTAAGAATTTTAGATTTTAAATATTTATAATTTTAAATTTTAGTTTTGCATATAACCATATATGTAATAGAGGTATATATACATTTATATAATTTATAAATATATATGAATTTTTTTAAAAAAATATTGATAAACTTTAAATGATACGTAGAAATACATCGTTATCAGTACGTACCCATACTAGATAAAAATGATATGTCCATTGATACGGTACTAATTATTTTTTTCCTTAAACATGTATACTATATAAGACAGGCAATAGATTCCATCAGAAAATCTAAAACCAAACGAAAACAAAAATTGTATCGTTGTGTTTTGTTGTGTATTAGGCAATAGGAATAGCATATTGCAGTAGCATTCGCATGACATTGGCGCTTGGGTTACTTGAAAGCTTTCTGATCTCGGATCTCTTTTAGTCAGGCTAAGAGTTGGAATTTTTAGCTTTTGTCTTTTTTAACTCTTGAGTCGCGTCCCAAAAGAAAGACAACACGGGCAAAATGAGCTTTCAAAATGTTCCAAAAGCTGCTTACTCCTCCTAAACTTCATTGTCCATGGCCTCCAGGCTTGTATATGCAGAGAAGAAAAGAGAGAAGCAAGAAGAGAAGTAACCAACATCGTGTGTGTGTGTGTATATATATACATATAAAAGCAATGGTGGGCCTAATATATCAGCTACTGGTATTGTCCACGCTTCTTCCTTGGGTATCTAATACCTAATGTGCGCCATTCGTAACTTAACTTTTTTAAATCCCTGAAGTCCTATTCCTCCAAACCTTTCCACCTTTTCCCTTTCTCTTCCAATCTCCACCTTAAACATCTTTCTCTTTATTTTTTCACGTCCCAAAAGAAAGATAACACGGGCAACATGAGCTTTCAAAATGTTCCAAAAGCTGCTTACTCCTCCTGAACTTCATTATCCATGGCCTCCAGGCTTGTATATGCAGAGAAGAAAAGAGAAGCAAGAAGAGAAGTAACAAACATCGTGTGTATATATATATATATATATATAGATATATATATATAAGTGTTGATGTCTTCTTTGCTGGCACTAGGGGTTGAACGGAATCCTGCAATATAAGAGAGTTAGAAGGGTGCCGGAGGTCGAGCTCCGGGGACCTTCTCCGATGGTTAAGTTA
>JBBYHK010000022.1:19108935-19152976 GCA_038382065.1 Adansonia grandidieri | reverse complement strand
AAACCCTAAACCCTAAACCCTAAACCCTAAACCCTAAACCCTAAACCCTAAACCCTAAACCCTAAACCCTAAACCCCAAACCCTAAACCCTAAACCCCAAACCCTAAACCCTAAACCCTAAACCCCAAACCCTAAACCCGAAACCCTGAACCCCGAACCCCAAACACTGAACCCTAAACCCTAAAACCCTAAACCCCAAACCCCAAACCCTAAACCCTAAACCCCAAACCTTAAACCCTAAACCCTAAACCCTAAACCCTAAACCCTAAACCCTAAACCTTAAACCCTAAACCCTAAATCCTAAAACCTTAAACCCTAAACCCTAAACCCCAACCCTAAACCCTAACCTTAAACCCTAACCCTTAAACCCTAAACCCTAAACCTTAAACCTTAAACCCCAACCTTAAACCTTAAACCTTTAACCCTAAACTTTAAACTTTAAACATTAAACCTTAACCCTAAGCCCTAAAACCTTAAAACCTTAAGCTTAAACCCTAAAACCTTAAACCTTAAATCCTAAACCTTAAACCTTAAATCCTAAACCTTAAACCTTAAACCCTAAATCCTAAACTCTAAACCCTAAACCTTAAACTCTAAACCTTAAACCTTAAACTCTAAACCTTAAACTCTAACCCTAAACCTTAAACCTTAACCTTAAACTTTAAACCTGAACCTTAAATTTTAATCTTAAACCCTAACCCCAAACCTCAAGCCCCAAGCCCCAAGCCCCAAGCCCTAAGCCCTAAACCTTAAACCTAAGATCCTAAACCTTAAACTTAAAACCTTAAACCTTAAACCCTAAGCCCTAACCTAACTTTAAACCTTAAACTTTAAACCCTAAACCTTAAACTTTATACCTTATACCTTAAACCCTAAATCTTAAACTCTAAACCTTAAACCTTAAATTCTAAACTCCAAACCTTAAACTTAACTTTATAGGTTTAGACCTCTATGTACTAAAGTTAGCTAATATAGGCTTGGGGTCTATAAAGCTTGACTTCCTGTTGACACTTAAGTTTGTCCCATAATATCTAATACCAAGAACTTAGCGGTCGCCTAATGGGGGTAGGCTTCTTTCAAGTGCACTACACATGTTCAAAACATTTTTAGCCCTGCTTAATTGGTCATCAGTGCACTTGATAGAAAAATTGCCATTTCGAGGGCTGACCTCAAATAAAAAGATGAGTGTCAAGGTAAAATATTAGCTTTTAACTTGTGAAATTTTGAAATTTATTCCTGCAGATGTTATCATGGTCAAATTTTTTATTTTTAGGAAATTTTCAAGAATTTTTTGTAAAGTTTGGAAAGTTAATCATCGTATACTTTTACTAATACCTTTGTTATTTAAGCCAATACTCACTCCAAAAAATTAGGAATATTCATGAAAAAAATCTGTATTGGCATTTTATACTACAAGGTGTTAAGTTGTCAATTCTAAGACTCAAATTTGAATTTTTCACGATACCATGATTATAATGCTCGTGAAAATTTTTTTGTAAAAATTATTTCAGATTAAGTCCAAGGACTAGTTTTGTCTTCGACCATGTTTAAGTCCTTAAGGATATTTTGGTCTTATTGACGATGCTTAAGTCCTTAAGGATATTTTGGTCTTATCAACCATGTTTAAGTCCTTAAGACTAGTTTCATAAGTGTAGTCAAAAATAAGTCCTAGGATAAATTTTATTATTGCTTATAAAATTAGAATTTTTAAATCAAGGCAATGTCTCGATGTCAAAATAGTACATGGACTCTCTCCTAGAATAAGAAAAAGGATTTTAGAAATTATGTTAATAACAAGATATCCTTTTAAAAATGAAAAAATCAAGATTTTTTTTATTTTGTGAAAATAAAATCTTTTGTATTCCTCCGACTCTCTAGTGGGGTGCAAAAGATGTTTTGATTTCAAAACCTTTCAAATTCCATTAGCTCTTTAGTGGGGTATGAAAGAGAATAATAAAAACTTTCATGTTCTTTTAGCTGTTCGAAAGGGTGCTAAAATTATTTTTATTTTCAAAAACATTAAGAACCTAATTTTCACATAAGGAGTAACAAATTTATTTTATGAAATATCGAACGTTAAAACCAATTAAAAATCATGATTTAAATTAAAATATGATTAATAAAGTACCGATTTTCAATCATCACGAGAGGGTCAATCTTTACTTATGATTGTAACCAAATATAAGACCTTTTTACATGATCTCTAGTATCAATGTGGACTTCAAATTTTGTTTCTATGGGTTTCACAACCCTTAAAATATGAACTACGAACTGATCTCATCGAGCCAAAATAGATTGGTAGAGACTATAAAATAAATAGTCATTTCATAGCAACTATTTAGTATTAAGTTGGATGAGCGATTCATCTCGATGACTTGTTCGTAAACTCAAAAAATAAAAAATAATAAAAATAATAACGATGTAGCCCCTAAAAGATAAAAAATGATAATATATATATAGGAACATAGGGTACACCTGCCTTTAAGCTGAGCTGGTCAAGATTCGTATTCGAGCATGTTGCAACGCTCCCCACATAAAAGCTAGCTAATCTAAACTTAGACTTTATAAGGCTTGGCCTTCTTGCAAAAGTGCTAGCTAATATGGACTTAGACTAGTTGAGTTTAGAGCTCTTGCTTGGGCAATTTTTTGATTTGTATTGTTGCAAGGTCAAAAGTTCTTTCCTAAAGTTTTTTTCAAGTTTGGGACTTTTAAAGTCAAGAGTCCATACTTTTTTACTTTAGAACTTTTAGAGTCTGGAGTCTATACTTGAACTTTTTTTAGTTTCGGACTTTTAGAGTTAAGAGTTTTTACCTTAAAGATAGTTAACCTTTTCCTGAATAGTGCATGAGGATCCAAATGCATGTTTTAATGATATAATGTTATGATTATGTTAAAAACCTAATTTGGTGACTTTGTCACTATGTTTCACATTGTCTTTCCAATTTATAGTTCCATTAGTTATCTTCCTAACTCTAGCATTTGACAATCCAAACCTTGATGTCTAGAGAATTTAGTGGTTTTTATAGGTTTAGAAGTTACTAATGACCCATAGCTCAAGACGGAGGTTTGTAAACATGATTGGCTTGTATTTTAGGCTTTTGTATGATTACGATTTTGTTTTACAAGCTTAGTGGTCTCATTCCCTGCGTATGAAGTTATACGAGTCCAAAGTCACTCTTGAAAGTATGATTTGACTGATTTGGATTTGTTTTAATGCCAACACTTAGGGCCAAAGTGGGTTTTTGGTCATTCCCTTTTGTTTAAGGTTTGCTTCCTCTAAAGTGGCAATATCTTTAGGGTAGGATTGGTTTAATTCCAGAATTCATTCTTGGTATTATGACATGAGTAGATTTTCTTGTAAAACCTTCATCATACCTAAGGTAATACTAAGAAATCCTATCATTAGTTTTATACATTTATCGAGTGTTGTCGGAATTAGCCACATAAGTGCATGTATCGCAACAAGTAATATAGTGATAAAGTAGAGTGTCGATCCCTCGAAGAATTGACACTAAATTTGTTAAGTACTAAAATTAAAATAACTTAATCTTATTCAAACAAATGATTAAAAATTAAAAATTATAACTAATAATAATAAAGAAGCAAATAATAAATAACAAAAGCCTAAGATTACAATTCCCCTCAATACCTACTTTTTTAACTTGACTAATGATAATGAGTTGTTAACCTAAAGTTGTAATTTATTTATAAGTATCTTTCGATGGTCTTATAAAAATATCTCTCTTAATTAATTTACTATATTCCTATGCAAATTGAATCAAAAGAAACTTATTAAACATAGAATCTAATTTGGTTACATATGGCATACTCGTATATTCCTATCTAACATGCAAATCAATTCATCCTAATAAATGAATATGAAACATATGTCATTTAATCTAGGTCTAAACAAAAAATTCCCTTTTCCAAGTTCATTAAGGTTACCAAATCATTCTAATTAGTGATTAGGCAATTAGAAGCATTAAGAACAAGATTGAACAAACAATTCGAATATCTTAAATCAAGAAAAGAAAATAGAATAATACAACATGTTGAGTTCCATTGCAACCTTAGAAAAATAAACTCAGTTCATAATAAATATATAAAATATAAAACCAAGGAGTTTCACCATCATAAATAATACAAGAAAGAGAAAAAGAAAACTAAGATTGGCCGGATCTTTGATCTTCAAATTTTTTCAAAATCTCTATAGCTTCTTGAATATTATGGTTGCTTCTATACTCTTCCAAGAACTAGAGAAAAATAAAACTATAGAATATCTGGGATTGTCTCTGATGTCTAAGCCCAATACTAAGATTCCTATTTATAGCCAAAACATTAAAGGTAAAAACTTGATCTCCAAGTAGCTTGAAAATATTATTTTTGGAAATTAACAAACTTAATCACTTGGCTTGATTGAGTTCACTTTACTTCTTGGTTAAGTTGTTACACTTTTGGAAGCTTCTTAGGATTTAGACCTACAAAATATGGAAATTATTTAAATAACTAAGCAATTAAAATATAAAGAAAGTAAATAATACTAAATTTAAAACTACTAAGAATAAATAGAATTTAAATAAAATAATACTACTATAAATAAAATTAAAATAAAAATCTCTAAGACTTAGCTAGTTTAATATGAATAATGAGACGAAATAACTCTATTTTATAGAGTTATCATCAAGCATTATCAACTAACTGATAAACATGATGCAACATGGAATACAAGTATGATGCAAAAAGTATTGAAAGGGAAACAAGTACTTGAATTTTATTTAAAAGAAAAGAGTACAACTCAAGAAAATTCTAAGATTTACAGAGTTAAGGGATAGATTTTTTTAGGCAATTAACGCCACTGATCCTATTGAAATGAATTTCTGTTGGATGCTTTTGGAAACCTTTCTTAAGTAATTGATTTTTTAAAATTGGCTGACATTCGATAAACCTTCTATGATATTATAACTACCCTAAGTTTAGGTAAAAACTAACTTTTCTCTTTGGGTTTGGTTTCAGTTAGAGGCCAAGTTTAGTAAGCTTGATCAATGTGGGGTGGATAAGTCAAGTTAATGGTAAGTAGGGTTTGGTTAGGGTTGTGTAAGCTTGGGTTACTTAAGCCGCCTTTCCAAGTTTTCAAGTACGTGGGTTTATTCACCTAGATGCCCTTTTGGTTTTCATCTAGGGGTTTTTTGTAAGAATTAGAGGATACCGTCTCGAGTTTTCATCCTAAAAACCTTTTTCAAGCATATTACTTCTTTACCTTATTTAACCTTCATAAATCATTGCCGTCCATTTCAGTTAGAAAGAGGCCCTTCCAAAAAAGACTTCTTTCACCACATTATGGTCTTTTCTAGTTTGGAGACTTTTTTCCTTAAGCATGTTTATGGATTAGAAGGATTTTCTTGAACACTTAGTCACCTTCACGAAACTGAAAAGGATAGATTTTCTTGTTACAGGCTCTCATCATTTGTTTTTCGTACATTTTCCTATGATAAATAGCTTTTAGTTTATTCTAATCAATAAGATTAAGTTGCTTATATCGATCCCTGACCCATTTGGCTTCTTTGAGATGTGATTCTATTAAGACCCTGAGCAAGGGGATTTTAACCTTAACAAGTAGAACGACTTTTATCCCATGAGCTAAGGAAAAATGAAGAAACCCTAGTAAAAGTTTAAATTATTGTGCAGTAGGCATATAGAGCAAAGGATAACTTTTTTTAGGAATATTTATATGTCTTATCCAATTTTTCCACTATCTTCTTAATGTTCTTATTAGCTGCCTCGACTGCCCATTCATTTTCGGATGATATGGCACTGAGTTATGATACTGGATTTTAAATTAAAAACATACCACCTACATCATTTTATTTTTCAAATTTGTGTGATTTGTCTGTAATGATATGTTTGTGAAGCCTTTATTGACTACTAATGTCTTATTTCACAAATTTACACACAACAAACTTAATGACATTAGTGTATGAGGCCGCCTCTACCCATTTTGTAAAATAATCAATTGTGACCAAAACAAAATGGTGCTCGTTAGAAGCCTTAGGGTAATAGGTCCGATCGTATCCAACCACCACATAGAGAAAAGCCTTTGGGTGGTCACGATGTGCAGAGGCGACGATGGGATAAGAATTTAGGTAACAATACTATGTTGGCCACCTAATTCAGATCCCTGCTACTTTTAGGAATCTCACTTCAAATTGTTTTTTCACTTCTTCCTTAATTTTTATAAGCATTTTTGTTTTCATTCTCCTTAGTTTTTGTTGCACTGGTTTACATTCGAGTTTAAGGCAGAAAATATGTATAAAAAGATCTGAGAGTTGAGAACAAAAAGTAAAAATGAGACGTAAAAGATGAAACACATCATTTTAATCATTTTTATTGATAATACTTAGTAAAAAAGCACCCATTCAAAGGATCTTATAGTGCTCTTAGGCAAAAGAATGTAGTTTACATCATAGCTTCACATCAAATCAGATTCAAATAATGCATGAATCTCAGTTTCAGTCCAATTGCCCAAAATAAATCTTGGCATACATAGATAAATCCCATGATTTGTCAATAATGTTCCTAGGTCATCCATGGTATTGACGAAAAAGTTTCCAAATGCCCTTTTTAGAATGACCATTATATTTTTCCAAACTGATATTATTTCCATGATTTGGATTCATGCATCCTTTCTAATAAAAAAACTATCTTATTATGGTGAAAACACCATTGGTTCCCATCCCAAATCTTGACCCAATAGACAAGCCATCCTTTTTTTTTAACTTTCTGAGCTTACTTTCTTTGCTACTGTGCAATAGGCTTAAATGTCAAACCTTATTTATTAGTTTTATTAATGATTTAAGAGCTTTGGTGATGCTGTGAAGAAGTTTTCCTAGTTTTTTTTCTAGCTCAGCTCTTTTACCAACAATTAACTTTAGATGCATATAGGTATTATAAATTCAAAAGATTGGAAAAATGATGCTGGTATATCCTAATTGGGTTCAATATACGGAGCATCAGTTAAAGTAATAGCAATGATATCTTTCTTTTAATGCTAATAACCTTGTTCTCAATAATTAATTTTAGTTTCTGATGCAATGATGATGGTAGAGCCCTCGTAGAGTGAACTCAAGGTCATCCCAATAAGTAATTAAATGGTGGAGCAATATTCATCACCTGAAAATCTATCTCATAAGTGCATAGTGCTATTTGAAGTAAGAAAGGTGATATTCCTAATAACCTCTTGATGTGTTGTAGCGAAGGCTCGCACAATTGTACAAGTATGCTTAACATAGAATGCGTCAATGGGAAGCTTGTTCAGGCACATCACTGGCATGACATTCAGAGCTGAATTATTGTCAATAAGAACCTATGGCAGGATAATTCCTTTATAGTAAATGGTGATATGCAGGGCTTTATGGTTTTTCCTACCTCCATTAGACATCTCATCATCATTGAAGGATATATAATTGTCAACAGTGATATTGCTCACTAGTCATTCTAGTTTGCCTATCAGGATATTGTGGGGCACATAAGCTTCATTTAAAACCTTCAAAAGGGCATTCCTGTGCATTTTAGAATTCAGGAACAGTGAGAGCATTGGTATCTTTGTCTGGTTACTATTTTAACTAATCAATGATGTTGTACTCACTATGCTTGATAAGCTTAAAGAATTCTATAGCTTCATTTTCAATTACAGGTTTCTTAATGGCTCTCAAAATCTAACTTTTTATCACTGTTTTTGATGCTTGAGTCATGAGAATGGCATTTTTCTTATCAACTTTATTTTTGATGCAGTGAGGGTGTACATCTACCATAACGAGTTAGGTGGTTCACCTCTATAAGGTCAATATTGACGGCCTGCTGACTGAATTCCCTTGAGATCAATATTTTACTTTCATATTTCCAGGGCATCGCCTTGTCATCTTTATAAAGGAAATGAGTGGGAAGCTGAATGACCATTTTGAAAGTAGGTTGTGTAAAAGTTTCCTTGATATTCGGTTGATTAGCATATATGATCATCTGTCTCATAATCCTATAAAGAAGGTGTGTCCTATCATTTTCTATGGCATTGACTAAGGCATCCTTGCTTTCATCCTTTTCCTCATAAAATTCAATCTCTAATAGGTCTAACATTATTTCGACTAGCCTTTGAAAATCTAAACAATTTTATAGGCTGTACCACTACCCACAGTAATAACAATGAAACTTAGTGATTTTTCCATCTTGAAAACTTGTTTTTAACACTTTTTGGCCTTTGCAAGGGCTTGCCAAGCCCTATTCATCGACGTCATAACATCTTTAATGGTTTTCTTGGCCTAATAACTTTTTTCGTTGACAATCACATTCACATTGGATTCAGTTTGGTTCAAAAGCAAGTCAACTTCGACACTCGACCTTACCCTTTGCTTGATATTGATCACACTTTTTTCTAGTAAATTTTGTAGTTTTTTTAGAAAAAATGCAATTCTCGATGGAATGGCCTTGCACACCTGCAGGTATTCACAATAAGCATTTTTATGTACCATTTAGGATACAGGGCATTTTCAGGGTTGTTAATATAAGGGCCACCAACTGGCCTAATAATAACTGAGAGTAAAATTCCTTATAGGAATAGGGGAATGGATCAAAACTTTGCCTCTTTCAGGCTGCATGTGGTTGTTTTGGGCATTGTTGTTGTCATGATCGAGGGATTTAATGTTTTGGGTGTTATTCTAGACTAGGCTCGACAGAAAGCTGAACATTGAGTTTATCTAACAAAATACACCAATTGTGGAGATAGGGAGCTTAGGTACAGGTTAAGGCCAAGATAGGCCATGCTCGAAATATACATGGTTGGCATTTGGTATAGGCTTTGGGTAAATTTGGCTAGGCCATCATTAATGATGGCATTTGATTTTTTATCTTTATTCTGGGTGGTAGATTTCTTAGCAAAGCTAGATGATTTTTCTCCTGATGCCTTCCCAGTTTTTATAGCATTGTCAATCATTTCAGCTGATATCACCATATTAGTGAAACTCTTTGTAATGTTCCTAACTAGCTTTTCATAGTGAGCAACCCGAAGATTATTAACAAACATGGTCGTCATCTCTTTCTCGATCAAAGGGAGGTGAACCTAAGCATCCCCCTTCACTTCAACACTGTGCATAAAACTTAAAGCTTTTTGTTGCCTTCTTTTTTCATATTCATCAAAGAAATCCAATTCGAAGCCCAATCGGATACATGTTTACACTGATCTAGGAAAGCTCAGGCCAAATCTACTTACATTTAGACCCTAACTTGGTCAAGTTTAATATACCATTGGCGGTACCCCGGTTAGGCAATCTTGGAAACAGTGAATCAATAGCTTCTTGTTTTCCTCATACCCAGCCATTTTCAGACAAGACATATAGATATGAGCAATAGAATTCGTGTTCCCATTCTACTTGTCGAAATCAACCACTTTGAATCTGGGTGGGATGATAAGGTTGGAAATTAGACCTAGAGATTTAGCATCTATGACCCTAAATTTGCCATTTCCTTTTATGCCCTGAAGATGTTTTTCTTATAATTGATATTTGCTTACAATCTCAATAGGCCTTAGACTCTTTGCCTTTTCCCACTGTGTTTGCTCATCAAGATTTGGGACCAAAAGATTAGTTGGAAAACCCTTCATTTACCCATGGTATCCAAAATTAGATGTAATATGATCGATAAGCTTATATAGATAAATGGCTAAGCTGACAGAATCTGTGCTAGTTGGGGTTGTTATTCTTGAAATGCCACCTTATGAGTGTTGGCAGCTTCAGTACTACTATTTACATTAATCTCTGGATTGATCAATCCTTTACCAGTGTCAACAATGCTAACTTGCCCCTTGTCTTTGAGAGAAGTGAACATCAACCTTGTTAGTCCAATAATTTGGGCTTGTAATTCTTCATTCTTATGGAGCATCTGTTCCTAGGCTTTTCTGTGCCTAATCTTAAATCTTTTGATGCAAGCCTAGTAACCATTCTCCATTGCTTTTCAGCAAAGGCAAATGTTATATTGATGTTAAATGGTTGATTCTGTGTTTTAAATACCCTATCACTTTAAAATTATGCTGGGTTAGACTTTTATGGTATGATAAGCATGATAGATGTGTAACTATGAGTAAATATGTACGGGTACAAATGTTTTGTGAATGATTAAAAGAATAACAAAACAAAATTGTAATAGTATGCAAATGCATGAGACAATTAGATTTTGGCAACAGCTGTTGAATAAGTATCTTCCTTTAAACAGAACATTCATCCATTGCATCCACTAGATTAAAAAACAACTAGACCCAAAAATATCTAATGCATTTACATTGCCTAATCATAAGTTTGAAGAAATCCAACAAATCTTGTTGATCTCTCCAATAAGGACAAAATCTCACCTCATGGACCTAGCTTATTCAATCATGTCGTCTACCACGGTCTGTCGAGTCTATTCAAAGAGATATTAAAGATGTTCTTGATCCTTCAATTGAGCCTATCAGCTACCTTTGGCTCTATTTTTTTTTCAAATACTCATAAGACCATAATAGTTTCTCAACTTGACCTTGTTGCACCTGAAGGGAATGCTTTAATTCTTGAATCCTTGCCACCAAGGTTTCATTTTCAACCCCTCCAACTTTGAAAGCTTAGACTTAAGCTTCCAAATCTTGCTTCTCTTCTAAAAAACCAATTTACTAACATGGGCTCTAGTGAGTTTTTCTATGGCCATCTTTGCTTGGGTTTTCCAAATCTCTAGATCTTTAGTAAGAGTAGTGATTTTGACCATTCATTCAGTTAAGGTTTTATGTATTCCTTGATATCTCTTTCCTTTATAAAGTGCCATATATTCTTTCTTTAGATCTTGAAGGTCTTCATTAATGGCATTCTTTTCCTTAACAAAGTCTCATATCTATCCATCCTAGATCTGACACTCATGCTCCCACTAACTTTTATCCTCCTACAGCTGGCGGACCTTTTCAATGAGTATGGACTTCTCTTAACCAAATTCTCATTTTAAGATTTCCTTTTTGAATAGGAATTCGTCCATCGATGTTTAAGATGCCCCACTAGTAGTCAGTTATGCTATCATTAATTCATTTGGTTATTCATTCCTAATATACGGGAGCTACTTTGTCCATTCCTCACTGTGGCATGATGCTGTAAGTCTATTTCCAAGCATCGAATACCCTTTGCACTTTTCCTACATAGTTGTACTTATCCATACTCAAAATCAAGCACATTTGAGTCGATAACGATAGTGAGAAACTATCGTAGAAACAAGTGTAGTGCAAAACTAATGCTACCCCAAAAATCGATGAGTGGCATCCACTGATGAAGCCTACATCTATATATGAAATGGGACTATACAATTCACCTTGATAGCATCCAAGTTTCAAAACTTTTCAATCCATTGATTCTTAGTAATGTCTTGTGACTACCCATTTTCTAAGAACTTGGTGATAAGACTAAAGTTTGGCATGTGAGGCAAAAGTAGCTATTTTCGTTGCCTAAAAAATAACAAAAAAACTAAACATACAGATGTGACAAGCATCTGACTAAACATCACTTGCCTTCCCTTTTTTCAATGTTCAAAGATTAGAATGTTTTCATTATGATCGCAAGGACAAAATTAATGTTGCAACATAGTTTGGCACTATTATCAACAATTGCCACCTCAATATACCCCAATTCTCTTAGAAATATGAGTAGCTCGTAGAAGGCCAAAGAAAATATGTCCTTGACCTTTCCTCATTAGATTGATCCCTCATACTTCAAACTATCCTATAAGACATATATAAATATTTCCACTATTGGACCACATGAGAATCCACGCAGCATTCTTTAACCGCAAGTATACCAGCTAACCTCTTCTTGAAGGACTATGATTTTGCTGACTTAAAGTAAATATTGTCAAAATAGGCTTTCATGATGTTAAGCATGGCCATGTATACATGCTAACATGACTATATCTCCATATTTTTCTATGAAAAAGGCTATCTCAATCTTGTCTCAACTATCCCATATGTTACTTAAGTCTTAGAGATTATTCTGTCTAAAAACCATCATGTTCTATTCCAAAATCTTTGATATATACTTGGTTTGGAAACTATCCCCATTATGTCTCTATTCTCTTTTTAACTCACTTCTGACTGTATTAAAAGCTTTAATGACAAGGGTCAGTACTTGAGCCATAGCAAGATACCTGTCGATAGACATTGTCCTTCGAACCAACTATCTCAAGATGAAATAAGATGACATGATGCATGTAGCAAAGACAATAAAAGAGCACTAAGTTATTAACATATTAAAAATAAAGTGAGCAAAACAACAAAATAATTCACAAAAAAGATTGTCCTAGTAGCATTACGAAGCTATAGGGTAAACATAGAAAGGCCATAGGTATTGTCGTTTACCTGCCAAAATTTAGACTACTATAGACAATATAATGGCTTGTTCTAGTCAAAATTATCCTTATTAAGATGATATAGTGACTTTCATAATTAACGCTTAGGATAGTGACATTTATTCGCCACTATCAATTAATAGGGTGATGCCAAGTCGTCAGTCAAATAGCATGACAGCCTACTTGGGTTAAATTTTCCATAATGAGCTGGTATGGAGCCTGTTAGGACACAGCTAGCGATTTGGGTAAAAATGTTCATTCATCACCGCCTACCAATTGACAAGCGTTGAGCCATCAATCGGATAACATAACGACATAACCAAGCAGATTTAAGTCCTTTGAAGGTGATAAATAGGAGCTTCAATGACAACATTTGTATGTCATCACTTAAAGGAAACGAAATGAGTGTTAGTCGTCCATTGGCCAACATAATGGCTTGCCTCGACAAATTATTAAGACGCATAATGTCTTATAGGTAGAAAATACAATTGTTGGCGACAATGTTCTTTCATTATTGCCTACGTAAGAATGATAAATAGGAGTAAAGAGGTAAGAAGTGTTTCCCCAAGTGTCTTATTCTTTGAGTTAATCTAGTAGTTTTCAAGCATGGTTTGACATGGTGTAGCTCTTAGGACTTGCTATATAGGGTTAAGTTAACATTAGATTGATTCTCTCTCCGTTCCACTCTATGATAAGGACAACTAAGACACCCTGATCCTGGGCCTATCGCAAGCTTAATGGAATGGGTTCTATTGAGGTAGATGCAATTCCCTATGCCTATATGGATAAGTAAATACCGCAAAAGCATAGGTAATTTACACCGTGGAAGATATTGCCAGCTCATGAATGATCACCACCTGAGGGCGAGTAGCTCACTCGCACCTAATAAAGGTCTTAATCTCCCTTCAGGGAAAATATAGCTGAGAGTCTAGTGCAAATGCAAGTGCACAATGTTTCTCAGGGAAATAGTAAACCTTTTTTTTACTCCTTTTATTATACCATTTCAAAAGAATCAATATTTTTATTATGGCAAAGGAAACCCTTTGGAATCACAAAGGAAATAAGCACACAAAAGGTATTAACAAATAAATGTTACGTACAAAGAAAATGAAAAAAGCACATTATTAATGAATAATGACCAAAAGCCAAGGAAAAGCGAAACTCGAATAAAATATGGCCAGCTATAGGCTTGACTCTGTAAGACTAAGTCCTTAGTAGAGTGGTTTAGCTATCACAACATACCCTAACGACGGAAGCACACCAAACCTGAAGATGGTCCTCGATTGAGGATTTTATGCAAGTATAGCAAGAAAAGAATGTTTCTCATTATTTGGGATGGAAAAGGTCATCCGACGAATTGCTTATCTGACTAACTTTTAACGACCACGATGAAGTGGCTACAGATTTAGAGTCACCATCGATCATATGGGCCAATTATGACTAGACATTTATTAAAATCGGTATCTTGAGTTACAAAACTTAAAGATTTAAATTTTAGGTCCTAAAGTTTTTAGTAAGGTTTAGGATGCGTAAGGCAGGATTAGTACCCCACGATGCCCTAAATCGATGACATTTGGCCATAAGTTATCTCGGTTTTGATTTTTTTTATTTTTAAATAATCATTATTAGTGTATATTCCCTTTTTTCATACATTTTTGAAATAAAAAATCTCTACTTTTTCATAGTAAATTTGGGCCTCTCTATGTAACTTAGAAAAAAGAAGAAGAATAGAGGAAAAGGATATTCCATACCAAGCACTAGAGGGGCACTGACATCTAACATTGCCTAAAGTTTTTAGGAAATTTATTTTTTAAAACATGAATACAAAATTATCATCAACAACAGAAATATCTTATTAAGGCATAAACAAGTGTAATATACATTGTAAAAAAAATAAAACACATAAAGACAAAGAAATGAGAGATGTTCGAAATGTATCTTGCAATTGTCATTGGTTATAAAAAATAACCAAATTAGCAATTTAGAGATGCATTTAGACTCTTTGCTTGTTTTAGACGTAGAAAACCAAAGTTTTGATTAAAAAATTCTAAAGGCGACCTGGGGAAGAAAAAAATTGGATAACAAGGTTGGAGTATCCTCATAGATGAAAATTTGGTAATTTTGGAAATTGGAATATCTTTTGGTATTTTTTGACAAAAAAAATAGATTTAAAATTAAAATCGATAATTTGATTAAATGGAGTAAATTATTTTTTTTTAGAGTGTTTGGGTCATGATCCGAGTGTGACCTATACAAGATTTAAAAATTCCTTAAGGCATCAATCGTTCTTATTCCAAGGCATTCGAATGCCTCGAAAAAGGAATTTAGGGAAATTAATTAATTTTAATTAATGATGAAAATGGGAGATAGTATCGTGCCATCTTCATTCCAAATTGATTCTAGACTCATCCAAGAGCTTCAAATTGAAAACGAGATGCCGTAGAAAAGCTAACTCGGGATTTTAAAAAAATTTGAACCGCTGTCCAGCCCAACCCATGAGCAAGTTTAATCATATTTAAAATATAAATTACGTTTTAATATTTAATTAAATTATTAAAAGAATATTAAAATAAAATTCATTATTAAAGTTTTTTATTTATAAAAAATTATTTAATTATAATTTCTTCATATTTATTTTTAGTATTAAATTCGGGTTCGGGTTCAGGTCGGGCTCGGGTTCGGGTCATTTCGGGTTTGAGTCATTTTGGGTTTAGGTTCTTTCGGGTTCAAGTCATTTCAAGTTCGGGCTATTTCGAGTTCGGGCCATTTAGGTTTGAGTTTTTTTGAGTTTGGGCCATTGACTTTTTGGTCAAATAGGGTTCGATTCGAGTTCAGGTTTAGGTTTTTTCGGGCAGGTTTTTGGGTTCAGGTTCATTTGTCACCTTTAGTCTATAGGATGTTATTTAGAAAAACTTAAGCAGCCACTTATGCAGAAAAGGATGTTCTAACAGTGATGAAATGGTCATACTTGCTCAACCTGTCTACCACAACCACGATTGCATCCTTGCTCCGAAGCCTAGGATGTCCCTTTATGAATTCTAAAGAGATGTTTGTCCATAACTTTTTAGGGATAGGTAATTGTTGCAATAAGCCTAGATATGTAGTAGATAGTTGTCAATGCTACATATTTATACTACTCACTTTAGCTTGAATTTAGATTTGTAGTGCAGGGAAATAGAAATAGTGTCCCATAAAGACTTTTAGAAGTGCAAAATTGATTTTCAAAATAGAAAGCAAAGAAATGAAGTGGCAAGAAAAATTGTAGAATTTAATTGAAAAAATGATAATAAAAGTAAATAGTGGGTTTTAAATGCTTTTGAAAGGAAACAAAATAAAAACAACTTTGAAAATAGTTTTAAGTGAAAAATCAATGGGGAAAAGACTTGGTAATAAATCGATGTTGCTCACTAATGTATTATCATCAATAATTGAAAAATGTTTATGCACTTTTTCGAATAAATAAATCAACCATAGAATCAAACATGTATTGACTTTTTTACGTTCCCTTACTTCCTAACTAAGTTTAACACTATGGTTAACTCTTATTATTAACTACCCTAAAAGAAGCTTTTAGAATATAATTAAAAGATAGCTTTAAAAACTAAAAAAGTTTAACTGATTTAATCTAACAAAATCAAAAGCTAACTCTATTTAAAAGAGACTTACTTCATAACCTTTGAAGTGAAAACTTGATAATCCTCATTAAAGTTATTTGCTACTTATGTGGAACTAATCAAACTATTATGTATTTAATCAACTAAACTAGCTCTAGATTAAGTATAAGAAAACTACTAGTATGTATCCTAGAAGTTGAAATTATATAACCATGACATTTTAATAGAAAAAACATAAGATATTTGTAAAAAATTGACTTGAAAAAAAAAACTTCTTCATTTATTTCTCATGATGAAAGAATATAAAAGCTTGCAGATCTTTTACTGCCAAATAAAAAACTTAGAAAGACATAGTGTAGAAAAAAAGAAATAAAAGAGAATAAAAAAGAGTAGGAATGAGATGATAAAAGTTGTTCAACCCTTTCTCTATTTACAGGAAAAGAATTCAGCTGGATCTAAGGATTAGGATAATTGCGTTAATTTATCAAAACAAAAAAAAATTAATCTCTAATCTTTATCTTGGTGTTTTGAGAGGTTGAGTGCAATTTTCTTTTTTGATGAATGTAACCATAAAATTGGATTTTCCGATTGATTTTTATTTATCCAAGAGATAAATAACATAAAAAGATAGTTCTCCTATTTATTAATCTGATCAGCTTAAAAAATAATTACTTTCACTATAGCTTTGTAGATTTTCAACTTTTAACTTTTAGCCCAAGTCAAACTTTATCTTTCAACTTCTCTTAGTGTAATTAGAGTTTTCCAAGATCAGACTCACTAATATTAAAAACGTACACAAATTCTCTAACTTAGACAATTTGTGCTTCCTTTATATTTTTTATCCAATTAAATCCTACAAAACAAAAAGATAAATAAATGATATAACTAGAAAAGATTAAGATAGGAGAATAATTTATATAAAATTAGACACTTATTAGTTTCTTACAATCAACCTTTTTGGTATTCAATGAAACACCTTAAGGATCAATAACATGTCCCAGATATTTAATTTTGGTTGGCCCCAAAGTCATGTTTAGAGAGCTTAAGATATAGTTGATGCTGTAATAGAACTTCAAACAATAACTCTAAATGTTGTAAATATAAAGACCAAGTAGTAAAATATACCTAGATGTCATTTAAAAACACTAACACAAACTATCTAAGATAAGCTAAAAAGGTGATTCGTGCACTAGTAAGCCCAAAAGGCATTACTAAGAACTCGCAATATCTAGACTAGTTAATCATGCAGTTTTATGAACATTACCTATGTACATTCTACCTAATGTTACCCAAACTTGACATCCAATTTGGAGAAAAAAAACAAGCCCCATTAAGCTCATCTAGTAACTCCTATACTAAAGGAAATTGTAATGTGTCTTTCACTTTCAATTAGTTGAGCTCTTTGTAATCCACATATCTTTTTAGATCCATGATCTTACTCGACAAAAACCACTAAAGATGCAAAGGAGTTGGTGCAGTCTTTGAATAATGCTAGCTATCTCCATCTCTGCCAATAGCTTCTCAATCTCATTCTTTTATATAGTGAAGGTACATATAAGATTTAGGTTTGACATCATGAGATTCACCCCTTTTAAGGGAATTCTATGGCCCTGAGCTTATTGAGGTTACAACCCTTATAGAACTTTAAACACAATGGCATACATGACCAACAAGTTGTAAAGGTCCCTTGGTAGCTTAAGGTGCTAAGCTACTATGGGCTCAATAATTGTTGTATCCAATAGAACTTCAATCATAGAAGGTCAAAGTCTTTTTCGAATAATGTGAAAGATTGCTAAGTTGCTTGTTAGTAGCAAATGACACAATATTAGCAATCGACCCTTATAATTTATAGTTGACAGCTTTCTATGAAATCTGATTATGAGATTATTAAAATTCCAAGGCAAAGGCCTATTTTTTTTAATAATTATACTTTCATAACTAAGTTAAATTCCATTAGGTGCAAAACCAAGAAGATAGTACATTGTGAGCACCCTTATGAATTCCATTTAACTTTTTTATACAACTGTAATGCAAATATCTGAGCCCTATTAACTATTGCCACATTAACTCCATCTACTTGAATTATTTTACAGCCTAAATTCTTGATTAAAGATTGGTTAACGAAGTTATATGTGCTCTCATATTCCACAAGGAGGATTACCTCGTGATATTTCACATTTCTTAGCATTTTCATAGTCTAAGGGCTTTTTTTACCAACTAAGGCTTGTAGTGAAATAAAATGTTGCTTGAGTTTTTAGTAACATCACTACTATTTTCATCATGGATTCAACATAAACTAAGAACTCCTTTAGCTTAAATGATGTTTCCTCACTCTCATTTACCAAGATTTGGTAGAATTGAGACTTCATGCATTATGTCCTAACACAATTTTAACTCTACACCATGTAAATAAGCTTTCTTTTTTTTTTCTCCATCTTTTCTTGAGTTGGGGTTTCAGTGACGATTTTATCAAGTTTATGTTTATAGGTGGATAGATTAAAGGTGTTTGTACTAAAGGGATATATCAATTATGGTTAGGAAGCTAGGAAGGTGTTTCTTAGGGTAGGTTGTAGTAGGATTAAATCTGATAATAATAGAGGTTGGTTGATATTATGGATTGGGTAGGAAGAAACTGTTACTGTAACCCTTACAAACCAATTAGGTTTACTTATAATTCACTAGATTTTAGTAATACACATTATGTTTTAATTAATCTATATGGAGATAAAGTTAATGAAATGCATTGAACTTGCAAAGGAATTGTAAAGAATTACCATTATGAAATCCTTATACATCAAATCGTGTTTCTAAAAAGTTTTTGGTCATTGTATTGTTAAAATAGAGCATTGACAATGCATAAAAACTAACATCTATTAAACCTTCATGCATATAAGGCATGCAATTGACCTCACGAGTTAAAGTATAGTAATACTTGGTGATAACATATAGATGCTTATTATGGTAACAAGTTCACTGAACATGAGCTGTTACAAGAGTTTCATTTGGTATTTCACTCGAATGTCTATGAAAGTACTCTCATTTGTCAGTATTGTAAATAGTCCTTAGACTTTGACACCAAGTCATCTTGTATGTGGATTCTCATACATATAGATTATCATGAATGGGTCAACAAGAATGGATGCCGGTGGTTTTGGCTATAACATAAAGCATACTAAAGGTAGATAAGTGGTCTAGAAAGGATTCATCTCTCTAAGTGATATGAGGGGACATATCTTATTTGTTCTTAGCCTATGTATTAGTTATGGAGTTAACACATAAAGGCTGTAGGACTGATATGGAAGGGCTAAGAATAGATATTGCACCATTCTCTTGCTTTCTTTGAGATCTATGATGAAAGGATTGAATTACACTAACATATTATACACTGAAAAGCTTGTCAAACCATATTGACTCTCTTGATATTCGGGTAACCATGATGCATTGGTAGATATCACTCATTGTCTATAAATATAAATATCCTTAACCGAATTAATTTATATTTATTGTCAACATGTTGCTGCCTAACAATCACACACATAAAGGTGGTTTTACAAAATTAAAATGGGATTGGATTAAACTATTGAGATGTTGATCTCTTAGGGACTTAATTGAATAGCTTAATTAAGTCTAAAGATCTAAGTGCAATTATACAAACTATATTATAAGCATTTAATCTAACTATAATTCATGCTTTAGCTGTCCCTAGATGTTTTAATGTGTTTTTGACTTTAGCTTTATTGCAAGCCAACCTCAAAGATGAAATGTTTTCCTTACTTTTGGATTTCTAAAGTGGCCAAGGTATCTATCAAGGGAAGGTTTATGAAACCTAAACCATTATCATAGCTCTCAGCTTAACATGATTCCTACCTTGTGAAGGTTTCCCAAGCCATCAGTTTGGATCAGCGTTGAAGGCCAGATAATTGGGTGGCTTTGGTTTATGACAATGAGGCTCAGTGTGCAAGAATGAGCAGAGTTTGAATTTAATTGGGGTTTTCGTTAATCTTTTGTTTGATGTATGGTTTTGTTTTTCATTGTCTTTGATAAGTAGATCGGTTAGAACTCATAAGTTAATCCTTCGGTAGAATTTGATATATTTAATTTTATTCCGCTGTATGCATAAAATAGTGTTATTAACAAAGCCTTGGGGTTTTCTTAAGGGTGTTAAAGATGAAGACTTAAATTGTTTGGCCAATGGTATACATGGGTTATGGATTTGGGATAGAATATGCATATTTGTTTGGAATCCTCTGGTTTCAAATTATTGATAAGATTTTTAAAGCTTAGTCATTTGGTAGGTTTAACAAATCCAACAAACAATCAATTTCCTCATAGCATCCATTACCAGAACCACTAAGTTTCAAACTTACAATCTCGAACATCAAGTTAATAAAATCATTCTCACTAAACCTAGCTCTCATTTCAGTAAAATAGTGAGCCCAACTTGCCTTAGTGATTTGCCTTTTGTTCTTCATGAATCTCTGTTGCCATTGAAAGGTATTACTCTTAGGATGCATCATCACCGTACATACCTTGTCTACCTCGGCAATCTGGCTTGCTTTGAAAAATTGTACAATCTTTAGCCACCACCCATGAAAATCATTCCCATCAAAATAGGAACATTCAATCTTAGATAGCTTAGTGTAAAGTCTAGTTCTTATAGAGGAATTGGCAGAACCTACTAGTTTAGGCGTCAACAATAATGATTCAACTGTTTTCCTGATTATAGATTTGTTTCTTATCCTTGTAATGAACCCTTCACCAAATCCACTGTTTTGTTGCCCTTAGATGATGCTTGCAACTACGACATCACCATCTTAAACATATTATGCATTTTGATCCTTATCATATCCAAACTTCCTAGCATCTTGGCCTTTAACTTTTTTAAATTTGATTGAATCTCTATTCTCGTCTTTTTAAATTCCTTATGGAAAATCCCTAGCCTTTTTTGCAACTTGATAGTCAATCTATCCGCCATAGTCTATATGCTTCTAACTTTAAAACCAATGATATCAACTCACCAATCAGAGGAAACAATAAAGGAAATAAGAAATAAGAGAGATAGTAAAAGAAAAAAATTAAAAAAAAAAGAAAGAAATTCGAGAGAAGATTTAAGATAGGTAAATCTATAATTATGCTTGCATACAACCCCTACGCTTTAAACTTTCTTTATGCTAACAAACATACTAACTCCTCATACATCGAAAATAACGAACATATAGGAAACAAAAGAATTATTTGTTACGTGGCTTGTAGTAACAATTAGGCAATGAAATACCAACCCAAATGCGACCCAAGCACTGACTAGCCCTTGACATATCCATTAATTATAACTAACTATCCCAAATAACTAATGGTCACATGGTGGTCAAAGTATCTAGGAGGTCCCTATACCATACCATATAGTGCAAACCATACACATCATCATTTTAACAAAAGTCAAATGCCATTTTATCTTTTTCCACAACAAACGCTACTCCAATTATTAATTTTACCTTTTTGTTTCAATTTTAGAACCATAACTATTAAGCTACTTAGTTTTTTAGTATAGGGAGTTTGCATTATATGTGGTATATAGTCCTCCTAAGTACTGTAACCGTCAAATAGTTGATGATAAGAAGAAAAAGGCAACTGCAACAGAGTCCTAATCATTCAGGATGCTTAGAAAAATTAGAACTAGCATCCATGCTCAAATCTTCCATTTCCAAGTAGCAGCTTTTTTGCTTCTTTGGTGATTCTTATGACGGTATCCTCCTTGTACACATAACTTTAACATCTATTTCTATACACCCAACTTCAACATCTATTTCTGTACACCCAACTTCAACATCTATTTTTCAAATTAGTTTTTACTTTCTACACATTTTCTATCAGTGCGTACACGCATAGTATAAATATGATGCATTTTATCTTTTGATGCCTTAGAAGTTTGAATCAATTGCTTCTTGATTCTTATTCTTTTTATGCCTTTAAAGTTTGGATCCTTCTTCTTCATATTTTTTAGCAAGAATTGTTGGAGTAGACTATGGTTCTTATTTGCAATTGATAGCATCAGATGGTATCGGGCTAAAGTTCTTGCACATTTCTTAATTCTTAGTACTTTTTTCCTCCCAAGCTTGGCTTAAATTAATTAATTAATTACTTAATAATTAAATATCATTATGTCATTACATAACTTTTAGGAATAATATTGTTTTGTATTTATATGGTACGAGATTTTCTTTCTTTCTTGTTCTAAACAAGCTCATCAAATTTATTTATATAACACAAGCGTTCAACATTTTACTATATATTTATTTGATACTAATAACTTGTTAGTAATTTTGACTTTCATTCATTATTGCATTTTAATGCCTTTCTTTCCTTTCTTTTGGATTTTGCATTTAACGTAAAGCTCTATGTAACACCTTAATCCCACATTGAAAAACTCTAAAAGATCTGCTATAGTATATATGTAGAGACCTAAATCCGTACTTGTGAGGCACCTTTTGTAGATAGAATCGTGAGACCCAATGGGCCACAGCAGATTATACTTCGCAAGTTGGATACAAGTCTCCACAATGGTATCAAAGTAATGCACCAACTGGATGGAGCTAAGTGCTATACTGTAGAAGCCACCTCTAGAATCCTACGAAAGCTAAGTGTTACAAGATAGGAGCCGCTCTAGAATCTTAATGCATCTTGGTTCTATCTGTTTTGTATTGGGCTTGACGAAAACATCAATCTTTAAATGGAAAGAGCTTGTAACACACTAATCCTACATTTGGAAACTCTAAAAGATCTACTATTGTATATATGCAGAGACTCAAATCCATACTTGTGAAGCATCTTTTGTAGGCAAAATTGTGAGACCCGATAGACCAAAACGGTAATATCTCACACTAATCCTACATTTGGAAACTCTGAAAGATCTGCTATTGTATATATGCAGAGACTCAAATCTATACTTGTGAAGCATCTTTTGTAGGTAAAATTGTGAGACCCGATAGACCAAAATGATAATATCTCACAGGTTGGGTGCGGATCTCTACACCTTGATAATCCAATGATGAAGAAAAGAGCAATATTCATCTCCATCTTTCCAAAGGCATTTTCTCACCGTTTTCGACACCCTATTGCTTTTCATGAATCCAATACCAACAAGTTTTGCCTATGCTCAAATCAAACTACAGCTGTTGCAACAGCCACTGATGTCAGAGGAAGGAAAGCTGATTGCCATAAAAACCTCAATGTCTTACCAAAAATACACTTAGTTTTCCATAAGTATGCAATCCCCCTTCCCCAATATTAGGCACTTCCATTCATTTTTTGTATGCTTTATACACCTTAAGCTCAGAAAGTGGAAACAGTAAGAATAAGACTTCCCAACTAGTGACTATTTCAAGAGTAGTACATTTGAACCCGGTAATTGCACAAAGTAATGAAACCCATATAATTGCAAAAAATATTTGGCCAAAAAGATGTTTTGGTAAAATTAAATTAGCATCAGCCATGGAATTTGAACTGTTTCTTTAGATAGTGACAGGATTGTGGATATTCCATGCCAAGATGCATTGCTGCAGCATTTGAAGAAACTAAACTTGGCCAGAAGGGGTTCAAAAACCTCTCTCAATCTTTTTCCGATTTGTTCTTTGCTGCTAATTACATTTATATCGTTCAAATTCAATTTAAAAACAACAGTGGAAGCAGCTTTAGATATACTTATAGTTCCTGGCTCTTGCAACAGAGTTTGATTTTATGTACAATTTAAAAGTTAATGAAGTTTAAATCGAAGATTGGAACACTTTTTAAAAGTTTGATGTTTTGTCTCAGAAGATATTTGAGGGATCAAGCGTCATTCTTCCAATTCCACCAAACATTCCTTCTAATCATTTATAAAACATTCCTTAATTATCGGTTGGGGAAAACAGTTCGGTTGGTTATTGATTTTCAAACTCTATAGTTGAAAAGATTGAGTTAATAGATCCTATTAATTTGTTTTTAATTATATTTTTTATATAATATGAATAAAATATATATTATACAATAGTTTAAAATTATATGCAATATAAAAGGAAGAATCAACCAAGACTGGTTTATAACTAATTAGTTTTATATACTACTAAAATTTTGTGTATAATTAATATTTTTACAAATCGATCAGTAAATGTAATAATATAATAATATCAATATCATATTCATCATAAATTTCAATGTTATATATGTTTAATGGTTGATTTTTTTATATCAAATAAATAGTTAGATGTTTTTAATTTACTCGAACTTTAATATACATGATCTATATAAATAAAACATAAATTGTAATGATTAAATTATACAAATATAAATTATTTAAAAAATTATAAAAACTTATAAAACTGAATTAGTTTTAACGTAATATAAGTCAATTTTTTTTATGATATAATATATCATTTATCTTACGTAATATATTATAAAATAATTTTTTATATAATAACTTAAATAATTTATTTTTTAAATAATTAAAAATAATTAAACTGATTAATTTAAATTGTTTTAGTTTTTCGATAGTTCAATTTAATTTGATTAGTTTGGCTTGTTATTTTAAGTAAAAGTTATTAATTCTATTTAATTTATAAATAAAACCTAATTCTTTTTTTTTTATTAATTTGCAAATCTCCCTTGATAAAACCTCGGAAAAGCAAACAAAGCGAAGCTTTAATGACACGTGTATAGGCAGTAGAGCGAGTGGAAAAACTGCGAGAATAGTGGCGAGTGGTACTGGGTGTGGTCACAAGGACGATAAAAAACCAGGCTTTGAATGCAAGTGAGAAGCGTAGACCGGGACTGCTCTCTTCTTTCTTTCTTTCTTCTTCTTCTTTCTATCTTTATAATATATTTCTTCTTCTTGTTTATTTTGTCCTTCTATCTGTCTTCTGCCGTGCTTTTTCTTTTCGATTTCTATATCTCTTGTTCGTAGTTATCCCAATTTCGTCTACCATTTTTCTTATTAATACATTTCAGGTATTTATTTGATGTTTTTTTCCCTTGAATTTGCTCTCTCGATCAGTTGCGCTGCTAAAATTTTTGCTTTTTTTCCTGCAAATTTTCGGCGTGCTTTCATAATCTGATCTATGCCTGAAGTTGATTGACTTATGATAGGATAATTATTCTTTTAATAATTTATATATTTTTAAGAAATGGAATATTTCGATTGGGAAAGATGCTGAACTTGAAAGGAAATGAAAAAATAAAAATAAAAATAAAAATTTTGATTTTCCATTTCTGTTTGGTTGGTCGAAAATTTGTAGCCTAATCGTCTTTGGTCTGCTGCATCCTATGCAATTGGTCTAATGTCAAAGGGGTATTAGCCATTTTTTTTTTTTTTGGGCATTTGAAAGTTGTTGCTTTGATTTTTAATGTATAGATTTTTTTTTAAATCTAAAAATCAGTGCTTTGCAGCTTCTGCATTTCAATCTTAGCTTTCAGTGGTGCTTTAAGGGTTGACTATTTCTTGAACGGATAACTTGGCTTGTGGCCGCTGAATCAGCTTAAACAATCGGGGATCTCAATAATTGCATTTCTAGGGTTTGCTAGCAACTCGAACGCTTTCCATTTTTCCTAACCAAATAAGGTTTGTCTTATTTCTTGGTTTGATTCTTTTAAAACTAAACATATGAACAATCATTTCAGAACTGGAAGCAAAAGCTAGCTAGTATCTCCTTTCACAATTCAGTTAGATTAAAAACTAACCAAAAAGAAAAATGTAAGGACATGGATGTCTGATGATTTCTGGACACTGCTTCCCGAAATATCTTCTCCCTGTAAAATTACTTATCTCATCTCCAAAAATCCATTTATTTGCTAACAGACACTTTCTTTGGCACATTTAGATTTCTGCATATCTCTTTAATACATTTATTCAATAAATTAAGCACTAATTATGTCTTAAAAATTAAGCAATGCTTGCGCATAATCTTTAGCACTTAATGTCAGGTGATAGCTCACAAGCTTTCATTTATGCTGGTTTTGGGGCACTTCCTGAAGAGGTTGCACCATCAAATGAATGCAAAGAGTTTCGTTTATGTAGAACTGCTTATCCTGATTTTACCTTTTTGGGTTCCATCATGATCGGGAAAATGGTTGAGGGGCCTAAATTTACAGGACTTATGGGAGGAACCAACAACATTGACAACAATTACTATGATTTTACTCAAGGATTTTATCAGAAACTTGATGATGGCACAAACATGTCTATTGACAGTTTACAGACGAGTAATGCCGGTGGCTCTCTGTCCATGTCAGTTGAACATAGTAGTGTGGGCTCTAATGATTCTCTAACCCACATTTTAAGCCACCCTGGATTAAAGCCTGTGAACCACCAAAATTACTCTGTCTCTGTGGGGCAGAGTGTGTTTCATCCTGGTAAGGTTGGCCATGCACTTAACGATGATGCATTAGCACAAGCATTGATGGATAGTAGGTACCCAACTGAGAGATTGCAAAATTATGATGAGTGGGCGATTGATTTAAGAAAACTCAATATGGGTACTGCTTTTGCTCAAGGAGCATTTGGAAAGTTATACAGAGGTACATATAATGGTGAGAATGTTGCAATTAAAATATTGGAAAGGCCAGAGAATAGCCCAGAGAAGGCACAAGTTATGGAGCAGCAGTTTCAGCAGGAACTTATGATGCTTGCAACACTTAAGCATCCAAATATTGTGCGATTTATTGGGGCATGTCGTAAGCCAATGGTTTGGTGCATTGTGACAGAGTATGCAAAAGGAGGCTCAGTTCAGCAGTTTCTAACAAGGAGGCAGAATCGTGCCATGCCATTGAAATTGGCAGTAAAGCAGGCATTGGATGTTGCAAGAGGAATGGCCTATGTGCACGGGCTTGGGTTTATTCACAGGGATTTGAAGTCAGATAACCTTCTAATAGCTGCTGATAAATCGATAAAGATTGCAGATTTTGGTGTTGCACGTATTGAGGTGCAGACTGAAGGCATGACACCAGAGACAGGGACATATCGATGGATGGCTCCGTAAGTCTTCAGACCCTTAAATGTTACAGTTTCTTCCCTGTTACAGTGTGACATTTACACTCATTTTTTATTTGATGGCTCTTTTCATCTTTGTTAGATAATTCTTGATAGTCGGCTTGAACTCTCTGGATTTGATTTTATGTTTTTACATAAAACCCTCAGATTATGCATTCTTACTGTATAGATTTCTTACCCATTTTTTAATTAACTTTATTTGTCTGTAGATTATCTTTAATATTCTTCTGTTTTGAATTATGTTAAGGAGTAAGTCCTGCTGTGTAAGGCTCTGCTATATTCTCTTTTCATCTTCTGAGCTTTTAATTTATATATTCTTTGAGTTTCTTTTTAAAAATTTCGACTAAATATAAAACACCTTTTACATCTTTATCTGAATTCTGAATATGATTATGCATTTGTGAACTTTTTCGTGCCGACCAGCAGCTTCCTTCTATTATGGCTGATGCTTTTGTTTGATAATTTGAAGGAAGGCACTGCCTTCATGACTCTGTTTGATTTAGAATTTTTTAGTTCTTTATTTTTGACTGGAATATTGTGAGGTTTAGATAATTAAAAATCTAAATATTTGCTGCTTATTCAGAAGAAAGTTTGAGTAGATTACTAGGGAATGTACATTTATCATCTCAGAAGATTGGATTTTTGAGGCCTCTTTCTCTTTCCCTCTCTAACATATGTGTGAATGTTTGTCATCTGGATGTCTTGCAGCTTAAAGTGAATTAGGCTTCTTCTTGAAGCAAATAATAAATGTAACTAACATCAAGTGGATACTTGATAAAAGAAGTATTTATCAAGCATTCATTCATTTATGTCCTTCAATTAGTTTGGAAGAGATATGTTCTTATTAATTTTGAACCATTTAGATTTGAATGTGATAGGATTGTAATATGCAAAGCTGATGTCGTATTTTCAAGCAACACGGAGATAGTGCATGGCTTGTTTTCATTCACTGCCACTATTTGCATAACTTCATGTCCTTTCTTCGTATTCTTGGGTGCTTGTTTTGTTCTAGCTATGGTGGCTGAGAAAACATGTCTTCTATCTTGAGGTGTGGTTTCTGGTTTCTGTTTGGGTGCATTTTGAAAGTCAAATATTGAAAGATTTTTGTGAAAATCTAGTATTCTTTCACCCATTATACTTTTACACTCACTGTTCGGTGTACTTAAAGTATTTGTTTTGATTGCTTTATCGGCCTTTTGATTTCGTGATTTACTTGGGATTCGTGTGTATCAAGTGGTCTGCAAACTAGTCATTGTGCCATCTAGGGATTTAAAAAGTGGTTGTGGATGGATTTTCAGTTGTGTCGTGGTTATTGCAGTTGTAGACATAATGAATGTTATTGCGGTCAATTGTGGTAAAATATTGGTTGCAATATCGGTAACGGAGAGAGTCAAAACAGCTAAATAGTGGTCGTAGCGTCGTGTTGTGGCCGCTATTTGAGTCCCAGGTGATGCCAGCTGGAAGCCCACTTTAACATCTGGTCACCGTTCTTAATTAACAGTTATATGGTTATATTGAATTAGAAACAGATTAACGGATACATATGACAGCGCAAGCAATGAGGAGATTGAGGCATATACCTTACTAATTTAGAGTATAGGGGTCCATCCATGGGCAAGAAGTTTTGGGAGGTTTCTATTTTGTTTTGTTATATTGAAGCAAGGGCAGAAGAAAAATAAGTGAATGGCTAAAATAGTAAAAGAGGCCCCTGAACGTTAGCACTTTATTTTGGTAATCCTTTACGTTTGTTGAACTGAAATAAGCCTTTAACCTTTAATTTGCTTTCAAATAAATTATTAATCTTTAATTTGTACTCAAATAAGCCCTTGACTTTGAATTTATACCTAAATAGGCCCCAACATAAATCGATTTTTCATTTGAAATAGAGGTTTATTCGGGTACAATAAAAGTTTAGGGGCTTACTTAAGAAAAGTGAAATAGTTCAGGTTTTTTTTTAAAAAATATTTTAGCTTAAGTGAATCAATGTGCTTAATAATAGTCTAAACAGAGTTGAAGCAAAGGGTTACAGGGAGGAAAATAACAAAGTGATTTAATGCACTTAGTAATGGCCTCCTCTGAAGCCTGCACAACTAGGGAGGTTTCATCCAAGTAAATTCCAAGAAATTGCCTCACTTTAACTGAAAAAAGTTTCTTAGATTAAATTTAGATAGAGCATTTGACAATTTCTACAGCATTGAGAGAGAGCAAAGGCTTGTCAAAATATAAATTAGATCTTGTTTGTGCTGCTAGAGGTTGGAGAAGACATTATTGGCCATGAGCGCACATTTTTAGCACAATTATCATTGTTTCCCAATAACTTATGTATTTGTAGAGTGATTGAGAATAGAAATGGTAGGTATGGATGTTAGAAGATCTATTGTTATGCAACACTTTTAATTTGAAATATCTTATTTTCATTATTAGATGCATTGATGGAGCTGAAAATATGAACTAGGTAAGATGAGATGGTATCACACAGTTGTTAGACATGATGTTTTGGGCCCTTTTAAGTAAAACATGTGCAATACATTTCTAGGATTAGACCGATGATTATTGTATTCCATCTTAGGATGACACTATGAATTATTTTTCCATTTGCCATGGTCTTTTTGATTGTTTAGGTGGGAATTTGTCCATGCCTCTTTAGAGGGCTAAGTTCTGACTGGTTTGAAGGATACTATTTCGATTGGTTAATTTAAAGTTTTACAATTTAACTTTGATGTAAAGTCAAGAGGTGAATCCTTGAGTTGAAATAATGATATTTGATAAGGCAGAATGCCATTTCAAGTAATTTCTACATATATAAATGTTTTATGTTGTGTCATTATCCACGAATAATTTTGAGCCTAGTTTTCTTAGGCTTGAGGTGCAGAGATGATGTAATCTTGTGTATATTTAGTGCCCATAGGCAATAGAACAAGTAGAGGCATCAAAATTGATAATTTTTAATTCCTCTTTCCTGCGTGCTTGACTAATATGCATTGCAATAGTGCTTCCCCACTGTGAGAAAAAAAATAGTTTTCAGCCTAACTTGCCATGTTACTTGCACTTTTCTAGTAGAATTTCTTTTCCTGTTTCAAATGTGGTATTGGAAACTGATTTTTGAGCCTAATGTGTAATGTTACTTGCATTTTTATAGCAGAGATTTTTTCCTGTTTAAAATGGAGTATTCAAAACTGATTTGATTCTTGTATATCAATCATAACTATGCCCAGTTTTGTCAAGAGTGCAAGGCACACTTTAGGCTCTAGGTCCCTGATATTGCCTGAGGTTTCGAGTACAAAAGGAGCGCTTGCCTGAACAAAGCAAGCCACAATATGTATATGTGTGTGTGCTTTATATATGCTGCTTTGTGTGTGTGTGTGTGTGTGTGTGTGTGTGTGTGTGTGTATATATATATATATAAGCTTGACATATATAATTCTGTTAATAAACTCTAAAGTGTTGTCCAGTTTATGCATTATTTTCTTTGGTCCCAGTATTTGTTGTTGAATACTTGAACATTGAGAAGCGGAGAGTTTGATATTGTCCTTTTTTTGTTTTTTTTTTTTTTTTACTATTAAAAGTAAAGGTAATGAAGAAATTTAAAAGCATGAAAAATTAAAGAGAGCATCAATTAATGTATTTTTTTGTGCACACTGGCTTATAAAAAAGCGTGCTTAGGCTCACCAGGCCTGTATTTGATCAAATGTGTTTTGTTGAAAGGGTTTAAGACGCTTTTGTTGTCCACAGCTAAGATGCAGTGCCTGCCGCCTCGGCGCATGCCTTATCAACCTTGACTATGCTGTAGTGTTTGATGGTGTATTTATTTCGGTATACTTCATCATTAGTGTTGAATGAATTATCTTTTATAGGAAACCACATTCATTGCTAACAAGTTGACTCTGTATGCAAATTGTACATCTGTTAAGTATTTTATTGATTTTAGTTCTTTGTTTATGCTAGTAATACTGTTGGTTGTGATTATGTGCTTGTTTGTCTTTGCTCTTGCAGGGAGATGATACAACATAGGCCCTACACGCAAAAAGTAGATGTGTATAGTTTTGGAATTGTCCTTTGGGAGCTTATTACTGGCTTGCTTCCTTTCCAGAATATGACTGCTGTGCAGGCAGCATTTGCTGTGGTGAACAAGGGTGTAAGGCCAGTTATTCCAAACGATTGTCTCCCTGCGCTGAGTGAGATCATGACTCGTTGCTGGGACACTAACCCAGAAGTCCGTCCTCCCTTCACCGAGATTGTGAAGATGCTTGAGAATGCTGAAACTGAGATAATGACAACTGTTCGTAAGGCCCGCTTCAGGTGTTGCTTGACTCAACCTATGACAATTGACTGATCCAGAATAGAAGAGTGAAGAACAGATGATAGAGGAAAAGAAAGCGGACATAAATGAAAAGGAAGAACAGGAGCAGTAAGAATTTAAACATGTTGGTGTATGTATCAGTATTTTATCTTATTTTAATTTTAATTTTTACTTTTTTCTTCTTATTTTTCCAGATAGGAGAAGGTTAATAGTATTCCGATTGCTGGTTTCTGGATTTGGGTGTCAAAAAATGTACTTGGACTAGTAGTATTATAGGGTTTAGTGGTAAGGGGGATCATTGATGTGGTTTCCCTGTGTAGCTATATATTTATATATAAAATTTATGTCGTTGGCCTGCCTGCCTGTCTGCCATATCTGTTACCTCTTTGATTGCTTAAATGCAGTTCTCAATCGGATTCCCTTTCTCTTTTGGTTTTTTTTTTTTACCTAATTATTGTTTAATTGTGCTGCTTAGGGCATGGTATTTGTATCAATAATAGCCAGCCAGTCAGCCATATCTGGTTATTTTTGTGAGGTATGTGTAACTTTGTCTTACTTCCCGCCGAGATGAGATTATTTTGATTATTATATATAGCCTTTGCTGCTCATGACGCACATGCTTCGTCCTTATCCAGCTCATCCAAACTTATATAACTTATTATTTGTTTTTTTTTTTATTTACTCCCATCCCATCGTGTTCATCATTTGCACAAAGGAAACTACTGTTTTTCAAATCCAAACATTTCTACTCATATCTCATTTCGCACTATGCTTAAATTAAGTAGATCTCGTGCTGATGGATTCGTCTCTATGCAATGCATGCGCAAAATATATAACATTCCACTGTTCAAAAGTTAACTAGAATAACTAATTTATTTCAATTTTCCTACATGCTCCACCACAAAGTGCAGAAAGAAACAAATAATAATGATAAACAAAAGCAGAAGAAATGTGATATCAAAGTTCTTGATTTCATCCTGTATGGATCAGAGATATTTGACAGGCTTTACCTTGTCTACTCTCCTGAGCTTATGGATGAATGGTATGAGGTGATTCTTTGTTTTCTGTAAAATGATCATTATATTGTCTTGCTTCATTGGGATTAGCTGTTATTCCAAGTCCTAATCTTCCTAAGCCACTGGATCCTAGTTTACGCTCTGCACTTCCCTCACCGTAAGTTCCTGAATCTGGGTCTACCGTCTCCGTCTACCTGCAGATTTGTAAGCTCCTTCCTTACGGATGGCAGCTTCTATCTCATGCTCATCATCTCCATCGCTTAGATTAGATTTCAAGGACCCTTTAGAAGGGGCATCCTCTCCAATTTCTTTGAAAATCTCTCAAGAGTTCCTGCTGGTGATTCACTTGATGGAGGTGTAGCTGTTGGAATATCCAAAGGACTCTGTGGGGAGTTTGTTAGAATACAATGATAAAATCAGCAACACATTGTATGAAATTGGTAGTGCAGATCATATAAAATCATGAACACAAAAAAATCAATTTGTTGATGCAAACTGTGTAAAAACGCAAACATAAATAAATTGGTTTGAAGATATGTATTTATGCCACCACTTTAAGGTTTTTATTCACCCTTACTATTGGTGTGCAAAAAGGTTATCTACGTATAAATCTTGATAATACAACAAAGCCTAACGACTGATTATGTATTGTACTAATGAAAATAGTCCATTAGGCAATGCGCAGTATACTACAAAATTAACAAACTTTGATAAAGAATTTTTGCAGCAAGTTTTCATAGAAGAAATTTGGAAGAATTTGACTATTGGAGAGAATAAGAATCGAAAAGGTTTCAATAACATTTTCTTGTTGATTCTGGAGAAGTATATGTAGGCCATTACATGTCTGTCTAAATATATATATCTTTGTCTGAAAGTGTCTGTTTGTGTAAACACATTGTTAAAAATAAATTTGTCTGTTAAAAACAAATAGCTAAAATTCTTGCAAACACGATTCTTGGTTCAATTATGTCTTATCTGAACAAATCAAATCATTTCATAATAATAAAATAAAAATAAATTTTAATTAATTAATTAGCTGAACCTGCACGTGCCGAGTGCCATATAATATAATAATATTTATTATTATATTAATGCATAAATAGCCCACCTAATGTCTGACCCACATGTGTCTAATTTAATAAGATACATAATTTCTTATATTTAAAGAACTCACTATTCTAGTTCTTTTCAAATTTGGGATTTCATTCCATATAATTTTTTGAAAATGTCCAATAATCTCCCCCCATTTTTGAAATAATCTGGATTTTGATTATTTTGAAAATCAAATGCATAAATCAAGGTGTCTTACAATTGAACCTTTACGTAGTGAAAACAAGTCAAAATTAATCAAAATCGGTGGTAGATTATGCTTTAAACTAGCTATTCCATTTGGTTAATTGAACTGATCTCACATAATGATTTCAACATCGGTCAATTGACCAGTATCTGAGGACACTTCTATAGCCATGTGTCTGTATTCTCATTTCATAAGTGCTATTAGAGCTAAGCTCTTAGAAAGGACCACATTTCACACTCATAAAGGTGTATCCCATTAGAGTATTCTTGTAACTATAGCACTCTAACATAATTATGTAATGGGTCCATCAAGAGTATATTACTCATCCTACTTTTGCTAACACAATTACCTAATACTTTTACTTGGGATGGAATATTAGTTTTTATTATCAAGCTAATAGCCATATATAGATGATACTTTGTTTGATTGAACTCAAGACTTGATGTTATACCAAGTGTTGAGTCGAGTTTCTATAATAGGTGACTTTAGTTTAAAGGCTAAAGCCCTATCCCTCTTTAGGTCTTATATACTATATCTCTAGCAAGACTTCTGGTCAAAAGATATACCAAGTTTTCACTCAACTGTACAAAGGTTATAGTGATCACTCCATTAGTTATTAACTGTCAAACAAAACTATGTCTCAACCTAATATGTCTAGACTTTCCATTATAAAGTTAGCTATAAGCTCTTGCTAGAGTAGCTTTACTATTGCAATGGATAGAAATTGGTGAAATTAGTTTAGGCCATATAGGTACTTTATATAGCAAATTTCTTAACCATTCAGCTTATTTAATTGCAGTAGCCAATGCAGTAACTTTGACTGCCGTGGTGGAATCTGTTATTCGGGTTTGTTTTTTGGAACCCCAAGAAATAGCACTTCCACCAAGAATAAAGATCCATCCACTTGTAGAAGTATGATTTTCTAAACTTGTAATCCAACTAGCATCCAACTACCTTTCAAGAATTGAAAGATATCCACAATAGTTAATAGTTTTCTTTTAAGTACCTAAGTGCTCTATCAACCACTTTCCAATATAGATCACTTGGATTTCTTATGTACCTACTTAATTTTCCAATGGCAAATGGAACATTTGGCCTTGTATAAGTCATTAAATATATAATACAACCAATAACCTTTGCATATTGCAATTGATCAATTTTCCTACCAGCATTTGACAATACTTTTCTTTGAGGATCCATAGGTGTAGATACTGGTATACAATCAAAAAGATCAAACTTTTAAAATACATTTTCAATGTAATATGATTATGACAATGCTATGGTACTTTTATATTAGTTTTTTTTTTAAATTTTGAGTATAACATTCGCTACACCCATATTTTTCATTTCAAAGTTGCTTGACAAGAATTTCTTTGCTTCTAAAACTTGTTCTAAATCTATGCCAAATATAAACAGATTTAAGAAACTTTTGCCATTTTCAAATTTTCTATATATTCATTTATTATATTCATTTATCTTATAGCCATTAGCTAACATAACTTCATCAAACTTTTGGTGCTATTGTTTAAGTGCTTGCTTAAGCCCAATCAATGATTTAATAAGTTTACAGACTTTATGCTCTTGTCTTTTTTATGACAAACCCCTCTGGTTGTTCCATGTACACTCTCTCTTCTAACTCACCATTCAAAAATGCCATCTTAACATCCGTTTAGTGAATAACGAAGTTATAAATAAAGGTAAGTGAAATTAAGAGTCTAATTATAGCAATTCTTGCTACAAGAGCATAGGTATCAAAGTAGTTAATTCATTGCTTTTGTGTAAAGCCTTTGGCTATCAACCTTGCTTTGAATTTCTCTATGGTTTTATTTTCTTTTTGAAAATCCATTTATAACCAATTGATTTAGAACCTGGTGAAAGATCATCTAAAGTCAATTGGTTTTATTTTCTTTTTGAAAATCCATTTATAACCTCTTGTTCATCCTTCTTGCTCAATATTTTCTTTTTCTCTCATCGTCTCATGCAATGCATCTTGCATTTCCATGCTCTTTAAAGTCACTTTCCCTTCCCCTAGTTTGATCATGGTGAAATATGGAGAAAAAATAATTTTTGCATGCATTTTATACTTGTTCATGCATTTGAGGATTTTTTTTTTCTTTTTCTAGTGATGGCCATACATTTGTTTACCTCTACTAAATTTTTGTTTATTTTCCGACATGGCTTCATGATTTCAAGGCTTTCATGTCTTGAATGAGTTAATGAGTTGAACCTTTTTGGTTGAAGGAACCATGTTCAGCTAACTCCATTTTGTTTCAAAAACTAGTTTTCAAAATATTTAGTCCAATTAATGGACCCAAATCTATGTTTTTGCTCTTCTTTGTGCTCCAAGAAGCTTGGGAAAAAGTATAGTAATATGTGCTTAGATAGTGATGGTCTTGGGCCACAAAAATATTGTTTTAAATGTTTTCCAACTTAGAGCTCTACTAAAGTTTTGATGAGCTTGAAATTTTAGGTAGGGTTTTACCTTACTTTTTGATTGTTAAGGGTTTTCTGTAGTGTTTAGGGGTTGATATGGTGCTGCTTTGGAAGGCATTTCAATGCCGACTAATGTCCTAAAAACATCTAAGTTCAGGCCATGCTTAGGACATCAAACATGGGGGCAGGGAATGCCTTATGCAAGTTACATGATTTCGGTTTTGATTCCTCTTTGGGCTGTTGTTTGAGCTAATTTTAGGGATCATTTTGAGGCTATTTAAGCTAGATTTTAACCTTAGTATATTGCCATTAGGAATGTCGAAGCTTACCCTTGGAAGCCAAGGTTGAGGTTGCCAATGGCCCGAGTTTTTTGTTAGAGTATTCCCTTCCATGTCTCCAGTGCAAGCAACATCTGCGTTAGGTTGATCGTGGCTGTTCATATGACCATTAATAGAAACTCCAAAAACTAACTCATTTCACTAACTATCCACTTTAAAAACAATTTTTTTTTAATCTTTTTTACATATTTATATGTTAATCTCTTTAAAATATATATATCTTTAAAAATATCTCTTTTTTTAGCTACATAGGGTGTGCCCAATTTTAATACATATTAAAAGTTTTGTTAACGAATATTCTTAAAACATTTCAAGATTAGTTAACATATTGTTTAATAATAATAGTGTACTAAATGCAAAAGTTAATAATTTTATCATAATTTTGATGAATATATTACTATATATAGTAACTGTAAAAAGTACTATACCAGTAAAATCCATGTATAAAAATAAAATAATTGACATATTACATTACCTACGAGTAAAGCACGTTTGCACGTGTTAGCATTGTGAAATGCGAAGCGTCTTAGGATTGCATTATTAATCGTATCGAAGAAGATGAGTCACGTATTTCGGATATGGAAATTTTTACGGGGCATGCAAATGTGTAGGCAGCCAAATTTCCTATATCGCAGTACATGGGTTCTTATTGCACACTACAAGAGACAGAATTTTTTTTGACAAAATTTTTTGTCGAAAGATTCATTTTTTTTTGTTTGAAAAGGTGTTCTCAACGAAAATTTCATTGGAAATACTAAATTCGTTAAAAAAAAAAATTCCCTTGAAAAAAATCTAGAATTTTGTAGGAAATAATTCTAGTGCAAATACACAATGGCGTGCCAAATTTTATCCGTGGATACACAGTGACGCAGAAATAGCGACAGAATAATTTCGTCGCTCTAATTCCATCGGTAATATATAAATTCTCTCAAACATTCCGTTAGAAATAATCCAGATTTTTTCGGGCGAAATTCAAAAAAAAAAAATCGTATATTCCATCATAAATAAGCAATTATTTCCGTCGAAAATAATCCCGTCGCTAAATGTTCTTCCTCTTGTGGTGCGGAAACCAACCAGAGGAATCGAAAGAAAGAAATCGCTGGACTGCGGCAGCCGGTAGAGCAAAGGTACTTCTGTACGGATGCTTTCCTTTCTCGTCTATTTCTCATAGTTACCATCATAGTTATAATTTTATTATCTTGTTCACATTCTCAGAAATGATTTATTTGCATCCCCAAAAAAATAAATAAATAAATAAATAAAAATGTCAAGTGACCTCATTGATTCTGTGTCTATACATGTTTTGAGAGGGGGGGAGAAGAAGCTTGAATACACTTCTTTGTATAAAGATTCATATTAATTTAAATGGACTTGACATTAACTAAAAAAAACAAAAAACGAATATTTTGGTAAATCTTTCCTTAAAAACCTATCAATTCTCGTTGGAAGGACTTCTTGAGCCATCATCGGAATGTGCAAAATTAGGAATACTGGTAAGCTCCTGACGAAAAAAATAAATAAATAAGTGTTGACTTTGAAGTCTTACATACACGTGCTCGGCAAAACTATAAAGATGGAAAATACGATGATATGGTTGGTATGAAAATAGGACACTTGGTAATTAATCAACTTACTAGTTGTAGCGAAACTTGGCTGTAGTTAGGGGAGTGTCCTGGACTCCCAGCTTCCAAAGTTGGGTGCATGGTTTCTTCAGCAAGTGCTCGCAATCTGTTCAGTTCTGGCAACACAACTTTGCTGAGATCGGGTCTATCTTTCCGCCTTAGCTCTGCACAGTTGAGTGCAATGTTTGCAAAGCTCAAGGCCTCTTGAACTGGCCAATCAGGAATAGCTGGGTCCAGCATTTGAGCAAAGGTCCCCTTCTCAATAGCCCGTTGCACATGGTGAGTCAATCCCATTGGTGACTTTGCCGTTATTATTTGTAGAAGCATGATGCCAAGGGAGTATATATCAGACTTTATTCCCAGCATGCCTGTCTGCTGGTACTCCGGATCTATGTAGCAGAAAGTTCCTGCCGTGGAGGTCATTCGATACTGCGTTACATTGTCAGCCACAGATGGAGGAACTAGTCTGGCCAACCCAACATCACTAATCTTGCTTACGAAGTTGCGGTCAAGTAAGATGTTGGCTGGTTTTAAGTCACGGTGGACTATGGGTTCGGGTTTAGTCTGGTGGAGGAACAGCAAGGCTGTTCCAATTTCGGCTGCAATTCTGAATCTAAGCTGCCAAGAGAGAGGTGGAGTGTTTCCTCTCCTGAAGAGACGGTCGTCTAAGCTCCCATTGGACATGAACTCGTACACTAGGCATCCATACTCTGGGCAGGCTCCCAACAGGAGAACCATGTTGGGATGCCGTATGCAGCTTAAAACCTCCACCTGTAAGTTTAATTTTTGGAGTAGTCATATTTTAAAATTCCTTCTTTTTTTGTTTTTTGCCAAATCCTCCAGATTTTATTAAAGAGCATAAGAGAAGATATCAACAACCAGTCCAGTCCAATCCTAAACCAACTCAAAAACAACCACCTAAACCAGCAAATGAACCAAAAGCTCATTTACGAGCACCCAAACTAGAAAAAACACACACACACACACACACACATATATATATATACATACATGTATACAACTGGAACCTCACATAAAAAGAAGCCCGAATCATATATCACAAAGACAATAAACATACCCAATTAGAATCCATCCATGAAAAGTTATCACCATGCAATGAAGTTATCAGATCTGTTCACTCCTGACTTAACCAAAAAACCACCCATCGAGTATGCATCTGTAGATATCTTCTCAAAACTAACACTTAAGCAGTTACCTATCAGGGTATCAATTGCATCCAACGTACTCCATAACTATACGGCACTATATCTACACCAAAGGCAAACTGCCCTTCCGAGAAGTAAGGAGGAAACTAAAGCATGCATTTATCAACCAACAATGTTATGTTGCTCAGTAAAATTAATGCCCTCCGACTATATTGATAAGTCATAACAACATTAATAATAAGAAGCACATAAAAAGTCCAAACATAGGGAATCGCATCGTGAGCTTGACCTTGTGATCACATGCTTACCTCTTGTTGAAACTGTGACCTTCCTTGAGCTGCATCCGGACGCAAAACCTTAATTGCTACCGGAGTATGGTCTAGATGCGCTTTATACACTGGCCCATAGCCCCCTTCTCCAATCTTGAGAACTTCTGAGAAGAAGTCAGTGGCAGCTTCAATTTCCTCTATTGTGTACTTCCTGTATCTGAAATCTGAATGTGCTAGTGCATCAAGTGCCTTTTTCTTCTCTGCTGATTCCTTGAGTGCTTTCATTTCTGCGTTGACTCTTTTTTGTGCTTCAAGTTCTGCAATTCTCTGAGCCGCTTCAGCTGCCTCAATTGCTGCTTTTGACTTCGCTTTCTCCTTCTCTGCTATTGCTAATGCAGCTTCCTCAGCAAGCCGTGCTTCTTCCAATCTCCGCTCCTCTTCCAATTTCCACAGCTGGAGTTCTCTTGCCTGTTGTGATGTAAATATGCACAAAATTCTAACTTGTCAAAGTATGTTGAGGACTTGGGGGGCCTGTAACACTGTAAGCAGATGTTAATCAATCCTCTAACCTTCTGTTTTGCTGTGAGTGCTTCTTTGCAGGCAGTACTGTACATTTCCATAGTTTGCTTGAGCTCCAGCTTTAGCCTCCTCATTTCAGCTTCCACATCATCCTGCAGTTTTCACCGAAAATAGAAAAATCATCCATCTTACAATCTCAAGAAGTACAAGTAATGTAAGATATTCTAAACACATCTGCCTAACACCTAGACTTAGATATATGCATACATTTAACGTAAATGGAGAACTGAAAAGAAGACAAAGCATGGGCGTAGTTACTTCGTTCTTCTCAACGATGATGTTTGATGATATTGAGGCGAAAAGTTGGACTTTCTTTTCTGTTGTTTACTTGTTTAAGTATTAGTTAGACAAACGTGATAATTTTTTATTTTTTTAATGACAAATACACGTTGAAAATTTATGTTTTAATTGAAGTGAGAAGTAGCGCTTTTGGTGGTTTGTTTTTGTTGGTGAAAATAATAGCGCACTGCTGCCTGTACTAGCCAGCCTCAGTGGCACAGCAAATGAATTTACGCGTGTCTTCCAGATTTCCAGTCGTTGAGTAATTTAATATACATACATTTATGATCTTTCTTACCAGTGATGTAGATATGTTTGAAAATTTGTCACTGTCCTGCGAAACTGACGAGAAATCATGTGGAGAGCTAATATCCACTGAATTCCGTCCAAACTGTATTGACTCGAAGCTAAGATTACTTTCAATGTCTGAAACGTTGGACAGCCTTGGAGCAGTGGCAGTGCGGCTTGTCTCTTGGTTATCGTAGAATTCAGGAAATATACGGTCAACGCTTGGTCTGCCAGAGCTGACAAAGGATATGTCGGTATCCGGCATAGGGAGGGCCGGATATGATTTCCCGTTTAGGCCTCTCCTGCCAAAAGGTGACCTGCATTCATCCAAAATTAAATTTAATAGACTATTTTTATTTTTTTGAAAGGAAATAGACTAGTTAATTAGCTCTAAGTACACATATTTCATTATTATTATTACTATTATGGGCTGAAAAAAAAAGGAAAAGGAAGCCAAGTATTTGAAGACAGAACATGACAAGCCATTTTGGTTTGGGTCCCAGCTAGTGTTAGCTACTTACCTGAAGCATTCCATGGAATCGGTAGATTTACGCTGTGGTTCAAGTCTCGCCTTCTCAACTGTTCAAATTAATATTCACAGATTATTTATAAATTTAAATTCGAGATTGAGCAATGGTAACTTGGAATATATAATTAATGCTTGAAACCAGGAATGAAACTGACCTCTCAAGCTATTAGCTGGCAGGATATGCGACTCAGGAGGAGTTGGTTTTAAGCTTGATTGGTTAAGAAGGTGATTACGCAATGGGGAGATAGCTGGCGCAGGACGGGAAGCTGATCGCATGGATGAAATTTTGCTTTTGGATATCACATACACGCTACAAAAGTCTGGTGCACTTTTTGATACCATTCCAGGGATATCTGCTGCTTTAAATCTACCAACACAAAATTCAAATTTTTTCTCAAGCTAAAGCGAAATTCCACACACATATATATATATATATATATTATATAAGACAAGGATTATAGTTATACTGCCTTTGAATCTTCATAGCTAGGTTTATCATGATAAGAACGAAATTCCACCTTAATTGGCAAAATGAGAAACCTCAGATTTGCTTGTATCAATTTTTTTAATTGCATGCTCTGTTTTTTCACAGGACCATCCACATGGTTACATTTTATTTATAATTATAACTTGTCTGCACTGATGTAATGTCAATAATGTCTAAAGGTAAAGCATACAACTCTGAATATATATGCTAGCAGATATGGCTGCATATATATATATATATATATATTTTGTGATGTTCACTCAATAGGTCTAGGTACATCGATTTCACTACACCCAAATTCACTGTTTTCTTTGGAAAAATCAAAGAGAACCGTAACATAAGACAATGATCCTAGCATTCATCAATATCAATTTTTGCTGATGTAGCGTAAGAGGCAAATACCTAAGAAAGCCTGTTTTAGTGGAGGCACCGACTACCAAAACCTCGATTGCTGCCTGAGTGACATATTCAATCAATGCTCTCGCTACGTCTGTCTCTTCTAGAACAACATCTTTGCAGTGTATCTTAAGTCAAAATTGAACGTCATACAAAATAAAAAATCTATGAATAAGAATCATTTGCTGAAGGGGAAACTACTGCAAGTATTAATCAAAGACCCGGTAGGGGTATTTTAGTGCATATCATAAAGAAAAATCGGTGAAGTAATCATTATTTAATGTCCGAGTAAAGAACAACTTAATATGTAATTAGATCTAGCAAACTTACATCTTTGCGAGTGCAGAAGCAACGGAAAGGAAGGAAAAGTTCCCTGGTCTGAGGATCAGGGTCCTTGCATACCAACGGTAAATCACCATTGATTTCAGAAATTTGGTTCAACCCTGCACCAGAAAATTAAAAGTTGATGACATGTAACCCTGGCAGGCCGGCAGGCATTGGAATGAGATTTTGTTGAATAAAATAAATAAATAAATAAGTAAAACATACGAGGTGCAGGGAGAGGCGAGGTGTAGGGGGAGAATGGCTTGACTTTGACATGGATGAGAATAAGGGTTTGGCCTTTTTGCAAGAGATGATCAATTGCCCATTTGAGGGCATTGTGGCTGTTTTTGTCCTTGTCTATGGCCACTGCCACTAACCCCCCGTTTGTTCTTATTTCTCTCCTTTCGCTATAACTATTTCTTGGCGTCCACATGTCTAATCTTTTTCTTTCTAATATTATATTTTGTAGTGAAAACCAGACAAAAGATGAGCTGCTGCACTGCAAGAAGGACGATCGAATGTACGTATGTATGTACTAGTTGTTTTTCAACAAATTGGCTTTACAAGTTGTGAGGAGAGAAGACCGAGGAGATTCAAACTGAGGTTTTTAATCCCCAGCTACGATATATATCTCTCTCTAAGTAAGAACCCCTCGCCTGTTAATAAAGCTGATTTAATTAAAATTCCTTTTATTTGGTTCATTATATGAAGAGGAGGCTAAGAAGAGCCATAAAGGCAAGAAAGAAGGGCTCACAACAGCCTATTTTTGCATGGCATTGGCATTGGCATACATCCATTCCATTCCCGCTTGAGAAGAAAAGGAATGATTTCCAACCTCAATTACATATTTTTTCGTTGTTTTATTTTGGGTTAATTAATTTGATAAAAATATGAACTTCAAATGGCAGCAAAAAATTTCACCGCAGAAATATGAGTTATCGTACGAGAGAGCGCCCTTGTTTTGCGGATAGTAAGGTGTTTGACCTCTTGTTCTTAAACCATTTAATTTTTCTAATTTTGGTCCTGTCCCAGCTACAAATGCAAATGAAAGCCTCTTGCTTGTCTCTTAATCTCCTCCAGTTTTTCTCTTATAGCTTACTGATAATTATTATAAAAGAGTAAAATTAAAAAAATAATAATTTTAAAAAAATAATAAAATTAAAAAAAAAAAGTTTCATTATTCAACGGGTATTTTTTAAATTTATAAAATTATTTTTGTCCAACAACTTAAAGGAGAATTCTATACAACCTATTATTTTTAGTTCTAGGACTCAAGAAATATTTTTTAAATTTATAATATTATTTTCGTCCAACAATTTACTGGGGAATGTAAGAAAAAAGAAATGGATTGATAATTATTATAAAAGAGTAAAATTAAAAAAATAATTCAAAAAAAGTAATTATTAAAATTATTAATAAAGAAACTGTAATTATTATTTTCTCTTTATTTTTATTTATTTATTATTATTTTTATTCTTAAAAAACAAACAATGGGGGTCGGTTCCCTAGGTAAGAAATCGATCCCCCACACATATATATTATATATAATATATAATGTATATAATATATATATATATTATATATGTTAAAAATATTATTTAAAAATAATAAAATATTTAAAATATTTTATATTAAATCTTAAATTCATAAAATTATTTTATGACATATACATAACAAAATTATTTTATTAATTG
>JBBYHK010000022.1:19059076-19100639 GCA_038382065.1 Adansonia grandidieri | reverse complement strand
ATAATAAAAAATTATATTGTAATAATTAATAATATTAATTTTTAAAATATTTTAATAAAAATAATTAAAAATTAAAAAAATAAAATAAAATAATAAAAAATTAAATTTATAATAAAATATATATTTTTATTAATAAAAAATTAAATTTTTTATTTATAAAATAATAAAAAATTATATTATAATAATTAATAATATTAATTTTAAAAATATTTTAATAAAAAATAATTAAAAAAATAAAATAAATTCCTTTCAATCGACTCACCAATTGAAAGAATAAAATTTTAATTGACATGATGAACTCTGTGCTCACCACGTCAGCACCTTACGAGAAGCTCACCGTAGCGAGCTTTCCCTAGAATTTCCCCATAAGTGAACATGTTGCACGATCAAAACTTGCAAAGCTGAAAAGTGGATTCTCCGAAAAGATTCTCATTATCTGAGTCAAACCCGACTTAAAATGAATAAAGTTCCGTTTCAAGCTTAATTGCGGCTCCCACTATACCCACGCATGCCTAGTAGTAGTATTAGCCCCTATTATCCTACGTTGCATATTTTACTTTTTGAATATTCTTCGCTGTCATCTGAACTAAAAAACAGGCTTTACACGTCAATCTATCCTCACTTTAAAACAGTTTGCTTGTATGGAAAGAATATGATTTTTTTTTGTTCATGAACCAACTAATGTTATCCATCCTCATAGTCATAATACCATTACTTGAAGAAAAATATCCTTCCTTTCTTGGCAGTAGAGTATAGAGGGGAGGTACGTGCTCAAACAAGTATTACATGTGAACTTGCCGTATTTATTACGGATTGCATTAAGTTTTAATCGAACCAGGATTCATGAGGAAAAAACATCAAAGGCAATATTGAAATTTCCAGCCAAAGGCTGTTTTTTTAATTTGCATCTCTTCTTAAATACCTACAGGCTGCAGGCTATTAGTAATCCAAGTCCAACCAAACCGAAAACGACTACTGAAGCCTTTTTCTTATCGCTTATTAAAGGAAAAGAGAGCAATCGAGAGCGATGGGATATTCCGGTGATGAATTTGACGTAATTGTAGTTGGAGCGGGCGTCATGGGGAGCTCCACGGCATACCAACTGGCCAAAAGAGGGCAGAAAACCTTGCTTCTAGAGCAGTTTGATTTTCTGCATCAGCGAGGTTCTTCTCATGGCGAGTCCCGCACCATCCGAGCAACATACCCCGAGGACTACTACCATGGCTTGGTGAATGAGTCCTATCAGATGTGGGAGCAGGCCCAGTCCGAAATCGGATTCAGGGTCTACTTCAAGGCCCAACATTTCGACATGGCCCCTGCCGATTCCAAGAGCCTTTTCTCCGTCATCGCCACCTGTAAAAAGAAGGCCATGCCACATCAGGTCCTCAACCGCCAGCAAGTGACCGAAAGATTCTCCGGGCGGATTGACATACCAGAGGACTGGATTGGAGTGTCTTGCGAGCGTGGTGGTGTTATCAAGCCCACCAAGGCAGTCTCAATGTTCCAAATGCTGGCGTTTAAGAATGGCGCGTTCCTCAGAGACAACGTGGAGGTGAATGGTATAACCAAAGTCAACGATGGAGTGAGAGGCGCAGGGGTAATAGTGTGTGCAAGCAATGGTGAAAAGTTTTGGGGTAAAAAATGTGTGGTCACTGCAGGGGCTTGGATGAGAAAGTTAGTTAAAATCGTTAGTGGGATTGAACTGCCCATTCGACCTTTGGAAACCAATGTATGTTATTGGCGGATTAAGGTAGGGCATGAGGCAAACTTTGCAATCGGAAGTGATTTTCCAACATTCGCTAGCTATGGAAACCCATATATATATGGCACACCATCGTTGGAGTACCCGGGGCTGATTAAAATTGCTGTGCATGGGGGCTATTCGTGTGACCCAGATAAAAGGCCATGGGGAGGTCCTGGACTCATTCCCACCTCCTTGAAGCAATGGATTAATGAGACATTTAGAGGGATGGTTGATTCAAATGGACCCGTTTCAAATCAATCGTGCGTGTACTCGATGACCCCGGATGAAGATTTTGTGATTGATTTTCTGGGTGGGGAATTTGGGAAGGATGTGGTGATTGGTGGTGGGTTTTCTGGTCATGGGTTCAAGATGTCACCGGTGATTGGGAGGATACTGGCTGATCTCGTGCTTACTGGAGAGGCAAAAGGTGTTGACCTAAAACACTTCAGGATAGCAAGATTTGAGGAGAATCCCCGAGGGAACATTAAAGAATTTGAAGGTCAGGTTGGGCTATTACCAAGTGCACTCTGACTGAAAAAAAAACCAATTTCTACTGATTGTGTGTGTTCTTACATTCTTCTTTCGAATCATCAATAAAAATGAATAGCGTTTAGATCTGTAGCCTGTCTATGTAATTTGCAGAATGCCAGTATCCGTAATATAAAATCTCTGCCTCAACCTCATCCAATTTATCCATCAGCTCCCCCACCCCCTTTTTTTAATCTTCGGCGAACATATTGAACCTGTACCATAGCGAAGTTTTGCACGCTGAAAAGTTGTAGGAGACAAGTTAACGTTTGACTATCTTCGATTTGACAACCACCATACAAACACTAAAAATTCAAAGGAAAACTTCAATATTAAGCCAACAAAATAAAGAAAGAGAAAGAGAAGAGAAGGAATACTAATGGGGTTGAAAGAGACAGAGAGAGAGAGAGTTGAATAGCGATCGGTGGGAAATAAGATTTAGATAGGCACTCACTGTGATGAAAATCTGCTGAAAATGTACAATATAGAACACTGTTCAAAATGCTGCATTCCTGTTTATGTATAACTGAAAAAAAACCTGTTGCTTGTAGACAAATCTTTTAACTAAAAATGTATCAGGAGAACCAGAGCACAGCCTACAACTGTTACCTGATCTGATTGCAAAAGCAGTAGATTCTGACACTTTCCGAATCAAGTTTGACCACTCTCCTGCGGTATCAACTGAAGCAGATGAGACAGTTTCTGCTGTATCAAGAGCAGAAGTAATCTGACTGCAGTTTCCTTTCCCCTTCAGAGACGTATGATGAGAATGTGGGTTTGGCAACAGAAGATGCATGCTGCATCAGCATCAGATTTAGATTTTTTGGAAGACTTTCCTTGACTGCTACTTCCTTTATCATCTATCCTTGTTAGATCTGGAGCATTGTTATTAATATCGTACTAGTATCGGTTATATCGATCAGTACATATTGATTTTAACATATAACAGTAACGACAATAGTTGATTTTATTTCAATTTTGATTTTGGTTTGTACCGGCCATATTAGTAGGTGCATGTAATTTCAGTTGTACTGGTTGAAAGTAACTGTACAAGTCAGTACATAACATAAGCTTGTAAAAAAATATTAAACTGATATTAATCTTAAATTTGATGAATATTATACATAATTATTTGTAAATTTATGAATATTAGACATACTTATTTAAAATTTAATGATAATTAAAAAATTTTAGTTTTACTATTTGAATGATATGGATCTTCTTATATTTGATAATTTTTTTTAAAATATTATATATAATTAATGAATATTTAATATATAAAATTTATTTTATTTGAAAATATTTTTTATATATATAAATTAAAAATATTTAAACTTCAATATACTCAAAATAATAAATTAAAATATATCGATAACGATATATTTCAACATCTAAATAAAAATAATATATTTATCGATATAATATTAAATACTTTGGATAATAAATAACATAAATTAACTCTAGATTTGTACGTTATAAGCTTAGATAGCAATGAAAAAGGCCATACGCATGTAAAGTAAATAAAGCATAATCTTTGTTTGACTGAAAAATATCCAAACTGGAATAGAAGCCAATCCAATCCTCGCATTAATTATAATGCTAATTAATTATTCCTTGTTTTTTGTTTTTCGAGGAAAAACATAATACAAAAGCAATAATGCAGAGTTAAGTTGATAATAAAATGATAAATAGTTCGATAAATAGACAATAGATATAAACAGTTAAATTTACTATTTCGCCCTTTAAAATAACATAACATAAAGGAATCCAGTCCTGTCTGTCACACATATTCTCTCACTTTGAATTATTATTATTTTCAAATTGAAAGCATATTTCATCTTGTATACATATATATATATATATATATTATTAAAGTGGTTCAATCAACTATATATTACTATTCCAATCAAATCCAGAACTTCCTCCCTTACGTTAATTTTATGAAACAAAACAATATATGTCCCACACGTCCAAGTCACATAATAATAAACATATAAAAAGAAAAAGGAAAAATATGGTTCACCCTGCAATATTATATAATATAATGCATTTAATATGTGAGGGCTAATGCCAAATGGTGGCCAAGAAAGAACATATATGTAACCTAATTTTGATGTTTGAAGTCCAGATAGATATTTTTTATTTTTTACATTTTTAAGACTGTTAAGACCAAATATTTCTAAATCTAATTCTAACTATGATTCGAGAAGAACAAAAAAGACCAAGAAAACAGAATGCGAATTGGATTGGAACATCAAGGAATCAAATCTTCAACCAAATCCTCTCTCTAAGACTAGAAAGAATGTTGGTTAGTGACGCCAACTAAAAGTTTTATATTTCCTTCTTTCGCCTATTTTACTTCCATTATTATTAATAATCATAATCTAACAGAGCTTTAATAATAATTAGAACTCATAATTAATGGCGGCATTATTAACATTGTAATGGAAAGTTTTGGTGCTTTTATTATTATTAATTAATTAATTTATTAATTAATTAAAATATTTTCACAAAAATCTATCCCTCTCATTTTATGATTTGGAAATGGGCAATAATAATGTGGAGTGTTTTAATTAATTAAGTTTTTAATTATTAATAAAAATAAATCACGAAGGCAGGATATGCATTTACAAAGCTCAAAGTCAAAAACTCCCTCGCTTGGATTTTGCAAATTTATATTAAATAAATAAATAGTTCATGTTTTGACTGAATCAGATCGAATAGCCGATTGATAAGCTCGGTAGGGCATCTTCATTTTTTTTAATTGATTGTGTTTTATTTTTAGTAATGTTCTCCTTATTTTAAAGAGAAGACTGAGTCAAACCAGATGTTGTTTAAACCTCACAAATTGGAATTATGGAACTTATTAGTGTTGTATTGTCATCCTTCAACTTCAACTTCAACTTCAACGTTGTTATTATGCATTATCAAAAAAAAAAAAAAAAGAACACACAAAACCTCATTAGTAGAGAGGATGGCACACGTTAACAAATTCTCTCGGCTCACGTTAGCAGGTCTAACGTGGGTCAAGGGGAAATCTCTGTTTCTCGCCTGATATCTTGCAATTCTTCTTTGATTCTTGTGGCTTTTTTTTTTCTGTCAAATCCTTTGGTTTTTCTATTGCTGAGCTTAATTTGAAGTAATTCAGCTCGTGTCTTGAGAGCTGGGTATGGCGTCGAAGGGGGTTGGGCTACGTTCGACTGCTTTGTGCGAAGGTCTTATCTCTCCAGTATCATCTAAGAAGGTAAGCTTTGATGAAGCTTTTCTTCATTTAGGCGAGTTGGGTAGCTGTAAAGGTGAAAGAGCAGTTGCCATGGCAAAGGGAGATAGTTGTAGGGTTTCGTCAGAATTTAGGGGAAAATCAATCATAATTGATGTGGTTCTTGATGCAGAAAAGAAAACTGCAGATTGGCGATCCTTGTTCTCTTCTACGGAGGATCAATCTCCTCAGTTTTTCCCGCCATCTTTGGTAAATGGAAAAATGGTGGTGAAACCGCCTAGGGAAGTTCTGAGGGAGGCACTCTTCAATGGCAGAACACTCTGGTGGCTCAATTCTTGGGTCGAGCACCAAATTTTGGGCAATTCCAGAGAATGACGAACTTGCTATGGGGTAGAGAGGGGAAAGTCGAGGTAAAGCCAGTGGGAACTAAGTTGTACACAATTCAATTCCCAACTCAGAAAACCAGGGACTGGGTGGCAGAATCGGCCCCGTGGCACATTCAGAGCAAGGTTATCATTGTTCGCAAATAGGAGCCAGGTCTCACATTGCTGGACACTGCCTAGCCAACCTACCGAACGGTCTTGGTTTGGGGTGAATTGAGACAAAGGCAACCAAAGGTGTACTGGCATAGATTGGTTGGGGCACGCTTGTAATCCCAAGACACTTTTACCATATCTTGGATGACTATTTCAAACAGACTACCAACAAGAACTAAACTGAGCTTTTGGGGTTGTTATGTCTTTGAGGAGTGTTTTATGTGCAGTGAACAGGAGGAGACAAGGGACCATATGTTCATTGGCTGTAGATACTTAAAACATATATGGGAGAAAATTCTCTTGGCTTGCAATGTTGCTAGACGAGTTAGCACATAGCATGAGGAGTTTGCATGAGTAGTGCAACAAAAGGGTATGAAAGTAGTCCCTGTTATGATTAGACTCGCCTAGAATGCGCATATTTATCATGTATGGCACGAACGTAATCGAAGACTTTACTGTAATCAAGATAAGCAAGAGCAAGAATTTTTCTACTTGATAGCCAGCATGTGCGAGATAGACTACTTGGATGTAATAAAACAGAAGCTAACCCTAGTAATAAACAATTTCTTGATTCTTGGATAAGCAAACGTATTCATTAGGTTTTTTTTTTTTTTTTTTTTTTAAGTTGCTGTTGTTGACATTTATTTCTTTCATAGTAGTATCATGCTCTTTTGGATAAATAAAAATTTACTTATCTAAAAAAAATTATTATTACGATGCAGTACTGGAGAAGATTAAAAAACAGGCATCTCTCTCATAAGTATATAAAATGAAACAAGTTGACAAAATTTATTCCCAATAATTATAATAAAAATTATTATAAAACAATCCGTCTTCCCCAATTACTTAGTAGTTATGTAATAATAAGCAATCAAATCAAAGTATATATATTGGAGGTTCTCTTTTTTCATTGACCATATAACATTAACATTATTAAGAAGGATCAAATCCTTCCTTCCTCGCAACAATCCCTATAAATTATCTACTTTTTTATTATTTATTTTATTTTGTGTTAATGAGTTGTAGGTTATCAAATTCTAGAAGTGTGTGGAGATATGATGGGGTGAAAAATACTAGCGACTACCACAATTACAACATCAGTAGACAAAAGGAAAGAAAATCAAACTCAAAAACTTTACGGTAAACACTATACCTCATTTTCCACTTCTTCAATTGGCATTGGCCGATCTGACTAGCATGCTAGAACACAACTCAAGTACCCTCACACTTGGAGATTCTCCGACAATCTACGGGCTATTATTTTTTAATCCCTTTGAGATTGTAAAAGTACTGTTCAGAAATTGAGTGATACTTCCAAAAGATTGATGGTTATTTTGGTCCAATAAAAAATAATAGATAAATAAAGCAAGGAAGTAGGTGGAGGCAACTTTCAATTTTTTTTTTCTCCTTTTACCTCAACACGACTTCACCTGTTTCTATCTCAATCACCTGATTTTTTTTTTTTTTCCTTTTCTTTCTTTCAAGTGACAATTTTCTCTATCAGTTGGTTACGGAAGGTTTTTTTTTTTTTTGGCTTCTTTATCAATTTTCTTCAATTTTCTCTCTTTTTTTTTTAATGTAAAAATTTTCAAACGAATCTAGTTGATGGATCAAAGATTGAAAATATAAGAGATAAGAGATGTTTTTCACAACTTACTTGATTTCGTTTTCTAAATTTTTTTCTAGAATTATTTGTTGACAAAGTTTAGTAGATCTGAGATGCTTGCGACATTTATGGTATGGGTATATACGTTTTGATCTTTACTTTACTGATTTGTATTTTTTTTTCTAGATTTTTTAATTTTTATGGTATTTATAGGAAAAAAAAAAAGATATTTTATGTTTGCTTGGAAAGATTTAATTTGAAGTTGGAATATTTCATTTTTGACTTATATGGGCTATTTTCTTCTTAGCCACGTGAATATTTTTAAATAATTTTTTTTTTATAATTCTAGTCTTATCTTTTATATTTGTGCTTGTATGTATATCTGTGTATGTATATATAGGCAGTTGTCTTCTTGATAATTTGATGAACTTGTAGATACGGGGATGCTGAGCCGACTGACAATGTAGCTAGGTTCTATAAATGGTTCATGGAGATAAATTTTAATTTTAATTAGTCAAGAATAATAACGCGGTTGCATCTAGAATGGTGTTTTCTAATTAGATGTTTATGAATATGTGGCTGGGAATTAGGGAAAAGAGAGGGGACAATGGCTTTAGAATATGAAGTGCGGAGTTTTTGGCCTTGGTAACATATAGTATGAACCTTTTAACAAGGTTGCGAAAGTGGCTGATGACATCTCTACTAAGCAGTGTATGCTTTTTAATTCTCCTAATTTGCTTTATACGCCCCTAAATGCGATGGTTCATGGATTTTTAGTTCTTTACTTTTATTCTATTGGCTTCTTAGTCGAAAAATATGTTGTTAATCTTTTCTAACAATTTTGTTTTTCATGTACTATGGTAATGCTTATGAGCGTGCATTGCCGGCTTTATTTGATTTTGGAGTTAAATTGTCAAGAATATGCTTTAATTTCAATAAATTCCAACAATGTGCATGTATTTATTTGGCATACTATCAGAAACTGCATCTTAGATATCCCATCATTTCAGTATAAAAATTATATCATTACTTATCTATAATGACTTTAATGTTTATTGAGGGCAATGCTCTACTTTGATCAAAGAGCGCAAAAATTTTACTTTTTAAAAATATTTTGCTTAGTAACCTATTAGTAGGTTTTTTATTGTGGTTGATTGCCATGAAAAATTTAACATAACTTACAACGCAAAACTAAGATGTGCATCTCAAATCTTGTTTTTGTTCGTGATTTGTTTCTTATCATCTAAAGCTTATTTCCTTGATGAAGTTATTATTGTCTTTATTTGGTTGATTTATTTTCAGTCCTTGAATTGAAGGGGAGATTGATTGAAGATAATTTAGACATCTCAAATCTTTAATCTTTAATCTGGTGAGTTCTCTATATTTAGCAAATTTAGGACTTTCACTGATTAATGTATCCTTTATTTTCCAATTTTCATGGTTTTTAAATGAAAAAAGAACCGAATCCTATTATAATATTAAAGGGAGATTCTAGTTCTTGCATTTACTGCCATGTACTCTTGCTAAAAAGAATAGTATTTATGATACTAAGAGTAATATTTCAAAAAGAATAATATTTATGATATTATCATAAATGTTAAGAATGATATTTCTATATTTATGAAAACAGTGATATTTAAGAAATATGATATTTATGTTCATATTTACGTCAATCACCAATTCTAATATTTATAATATTAAAAGTAGTATTTCCATACCTTTTAGTTTTTTGTGGCATGACAATGAGGCAAAAAGATTGTTATAAAATTGAGAAATAGAATTTTTGTTGCATATAATTGATTTTTCTATAGGAATTGGACTTCTTGATTTTTACTTAACAACTCATGGGTCACTTTGTTTTGAGTTTGTGATTGATCATACTTTGTTTTCTAATGGTTCTGAAGTTTTTTTTTTTTTTTTTTTTTTCATATCAATTTGTGCAAGCTTTTTTGTTTCAGGAAACATTATTATTAAGCCAACTCGTAAACATAAATGAAGTCGTCTTTTAGCTCCATTAGTAAATTAAGTCACGAGTTACATGATTCTATCTATTTTAACCATAAAGGTGGTAATATTTAATGCAGTTGTGATATTTGATAGTTACTAATATATGCTTATGGGTGTTATAATTTTTAATTGAGTCCGTCTTCGAATATGCCTATTATTAGTTTTAATTGACTATGAAATTTTATTCTGCCTTAACTTAATTGGATGTCTATGCCTATTATTAGTTTTAATTAAATCTCCCTTAGCTTGTGGGAGTTAGTTAAAATAATCGAGCATTGATCTTTTAGTCGAATTTTTCTACAAACCTCTGTAATTTTGCATTTGTTTTTCCATTTGCTGCTTTATTCTAAAGTCTAAGCTTTTTTCTTCTATTAGAAGGTTGAATATGTTATTAGTATTCTACTTTCTTCATGATATTACATATGCGCTTGGCTCAAATTTCATTGATTGACATACATAGCTATAAAAAATGTAGCGTTTATTCATTGACCTCAACCTTTTTGGTATTGCCGTGTTGTTGTCTACCCCGATTGGTTTGCATATATATTGCAAATCACTAATCTTTTCTCTTTTTTTGCAGTTTCCTTACAACTTTTCGAAGCTTTGACAATTAATTTCTTCGAAAACCCTATTTAAACAAAATTATGAATTAATTTAAAATTTGAAAAATCTGTAAAGGTGATCGCCTTGAGACAGTAACGTTAACTCTTACTTAGTTACAAAACTAATGTCTCCTGAAGTCCAAACTTCTACTATCTGCTGAGATCGCATTTTTGTAACTAGATTACTTTCTAAAGAGAATTTCTTCGTAATTGAGTTATGGTTAACTTTTAATGTCTTGAGGCAAACACATTTATAGAGTCTCTTAATTTCAAATCAATTGGTCATTTTGCCGGAATGGTTTTTTGAAGAAACTAAACCAATTGAACGAATGGTAAAGCTTATAAGCCTTTTTTTACTTGCTGCACATGTTTCAACCTTAAACTTATTTATTATTCTATTTTGACTATTCTCCAAGAGATGAAAACTCAAATTTTATAGTCAAGGCTCTTCTCCCTATTGTCTTTCTAAGATACTTTACATGTGGTTTTGTAGTTTTTTACTTTGTCTGATTTCAACAACTGGATTTAATGTTTATGTTCTTTTATGTCTTTTGTATCTGAAAATTCCCTTTTTATCTATATGCTTAATGATATAACTTTGTTTCTATAGTAGAATATGCTGTCAAAATGCAAAAATTTTAACCTGGTAACGATTGTTGTTTCAGATATGATCAAGCTTTCTTTGGGGATGAACAAAAGAACCAAATGATAATGACAAAAAAAAAAAAAAAAACTCCAAGCCTTGAAACAACAATGTTTTTAATTTTCTTTATGCTGCATATTCTTTTTGTATTCGTAAATTATATGTCCAATTGTTTATTCATTACTTATTTTAAGGTTATGTGCCTAATTTGTTATATTGCTTGTAAATTATTGAAGTTCTTATTCTTACATTCTAGTTTACAACTTTACTTTTGTGTGCTTTCAATTGAGCTATTGTGGTAGAACTAAATTTTAAAGATTTATATTATATTCTATTTATTTTTTGGTATCTTAATATGGTTATTTATTATTTAATAATTTTTTCAACATATTCTAAATATCTGTATTCAACTCTTTATCTTACATTGTGATATTATGAGTTTTCATTTGTTTGATACCTTTTTCTATTTAACATTAGTGATAGAGCTAATGATTAATTGCTTAAAAGTTTATTTCTATCAAACCAAATCTTTTTGTGCCAAAAAATAGTTGGTGGCATATTTTTACTGTTGATCGACATATTTATGCATTGATATTTTTGTTCAACGTCATATTTGTTTTTTCTTTGTTTCCATATTGGATTGTGATGTAATTTTTCCTGATGCTATATCTGTTTTGGTTTAAGTACCTTTGTTTTCCTAGCAATTTTCACCTAAATTTACTGATAATTCTTTTTGTTTTTTGTTTTGTCTTCAATTACTTTTACTGCAAGATTTTTCTGAATTTTATCTTATTTAACTCTACTCTTTTATAATTGAATGCATTTCTAATCTTATGTATTTTTTGTCTTCCTGAATTTGAGTGTTTTCATTTTCGTTTTGCCTTCAACACCTTGCAACTGATCTTTGTTAAGGTTAGTGCACTATGTTGGTTTATGTTTTGATTTTATGCCATAGTGTATAGGTTTTATAATTTTTAACGTGTTGAAAATGCTACGTGTTTAAACCATATATGAATTAGCATGTCCTTTTAAATTGGAATATTTTGTATGATTTGTTGATTTTTTAAAAATCAACATGCAAGATTGGAATTTCAGTGAATCACATCACTTATTGAAATCTACTGTATAATTGGAATGTCACTGAACTACAACCATCTAAGATGATCTATGTTCCAAGCACCTAGTAGAGTTAAGTTTCCTTTTGTGATCCTTTGTTGACAATATTATCAACTCATGATACGTAGAAGAAAATGGTATTTAATGAAAAGGCCTGCTAGGGGTGGAATTTTAAGAATGAGGCAACAAAAATTTAGATTCTCGTTGGAAGCAAAGCTACTGAAACTCCTGCAGAAAATGATATGATCAGTTCTACATCTCCTTCAATCTCAAATAGTAGTAGCAGCCCATCTTCCTCATAAGATGAGACTCTTTAAAGAAAGTTCAGATCTTTAAGAGAAATATATGAAACATGTTCACTTGCTTTTTTTGTCTCAGACCCTGCAAGGTATGAAGAAGCAATTGAGAAAGACGAGCGGTGAAATACAATGAAAAAGGAGATAATGGCAATTCAAAAAAATCAAACCAAGAGTTAGTGCATCTACTAGAAGGTTAAAACGTTGTAAGGATGAAATGGATATACAAGACAAAGTATAATGTTGATGGTGGCATTCAATAAGGTATTGACTTTGAAGATACATTTTCCCCGATTGCTTCTTTTAAGACAGGAAAAGTCGTCTTAGTCTTGGGAACTCAATTGAAATGGCCTATTTTCAATTTGATATTAAGTCTGCCTTTTTTAAATGGTGTATTAGAAGAAGTTTATATTGAACAACCTTAAGGATTCATAGTGGCTATCCAAGAAGATAAAGTCTATCGATTGAAAAAGGCGCTTTAGGGATTAAAACAAGCGCCATGAGTGTGGTATAGTAAAATCAATTCAAACTTCTACAAAAATGGATTTGAAAGAAGTAAGAATGAGCTTACTCTTTATTTGGAAAGACAAGGTAAAGATAAATTTCTCATTGTGTGCTTTTATGTTGTTGATATGGTATACATGGGTTCATCTCAATCTTTGATAAATAAGTTCAAAAGAAGCATGATGGAAAGCTTTGACATGCTAGATTTTGGTTTTTTGCATTTTTTTTCTCAGACTTGAAGTGATGCAAGGAAGTGATGAAATTTTTTGCCAGGGAAAAAAAAAGGATGCATAAGATCTCCTAAAGAAGTTTAACATGTTGAATTGAAAAGCTGCCGCCAAACTTATGAATATGAATGAGAAGCTAATATTAGAAGATGGAATGGAAAAGGCAAATGCAAGTTATTTCAGAAGCTTAGTGGGATGTTTCATTTATTTGGCGCATAAGTCATCCTGATACTGCGTTTTCTGTTGGTGTTGTGTCTAGATTTATGCACGGTCCTTCAAAGCCTCACCCTGGGGTAGCAAAAAAGATCTTACATTATGTTGCAAGAACTATTGATTATGGCATATGTATTGTCGAGTGGTAGATTTCAGATTATTTGGTTTATATTGACAGTGATCGAGAGGGTATTTTAGATGACAGAAAAAGCACATCTGGAAGTATTTTTGGTCTTGGATCCGGAGTTGTATCCTAGAGTTCAAAGAAGCAAGCCACAACAGTCTTATCATCCTCTGAAGCAAAATATGTTGCTGTAACATCTGCTATTTGTCAAGCTGTATGCCTGCAAAGACTTCTTGTTGATCTTTTTCAAAAGCAGACAGCAAAAATAGACATTTTGTGATAACTAGGCTATAAGTGCGATGGCTAAAAATCCAATCTATGGGAAGACAAAGCATATCGATAAAAGATACCATTTTATTAGAGAATTGGTAGAAATGGCTATTTTGCTGAAGTTTTGCAGCATCACTGATGAAGTAGCAGATATCTTTACCAAGTCACTACCACAATGGAAGCATGAGTACTTCAGACATCAGCTTGTTGTCTATTATTTTGAATCAATGGGGAGTATTGGAAAGTGACGCAGAAAGTTAACAAGTCAATGTTAGCGTAAATTAAAGTGTAAATTAAAGTAATTGGAAAGTAAGTTAACAAGTCAATTGGAAAGTAATTGTAATACAAAGCACATGAAATCAAAGTGTAAATTATAAATTAAGATGTTGATACTCTGTATGTACATAATATATATGCTATTAGTAGTTTGTATCAGAGAGATTTTTAGGCATAAAGCACTTGGCAAGTCGTGAAAGGCCTCTCGGGCAGCTACAACCTCCCACTCTGCGGTAAACTCCCCATTTTGCCCCTTAAATACCCTACCCATTGCCACGTTTAGCCCACTTGAGACTACGTAGATTTTCCCTTCCACTCCACTTACAGCGAAAGGCCCATGCATTGCCTCACGTGGGAATCTATCACCACCGACGTACTGCCACACGTCATGATCGGGAACGTATACCTTCATCAGGCATTCACCGTGTTCTGAAATGACAAACAGCCTGTCACCAAGAACTACGCTCACCCCAGTCCAACCTCCCTTCATCCCATCCTTCATTTCCTGCCACGTATCCTCCCCCAGGTCGTTGACTCCGCCCCTCGGCGAAATCATGAAAGGCCACGTCCACCCCTCTGTCACGTACATCTGGCTTCCCACCACAGCTGATCATACCTGGCCAATCCCAGACGCATTTTAGCACCGGATTTCCACGTGTTCTTCTGTGGATCATAGCATTCTACGACGGTGATGCAATCGTTATATCCGGCCAACTTCCCCCGGTGGTCATCATTGGTGACGCCTTGGACCATTGATTTGTGGATGTCGTGTAGACAGTTGTTGTCTGCATTGAAGTTTCTTCGTCTGAGCGCAGACCACCCAAAACGTAGAGCTGGCCTTGACGTGGAACCGAAGTACAGGCAAACCCTTGAGGGCACACGGCCTTGGGACAGGGCATGGAAGGTAATCTAAACCAATGGCCTGATCGCGGATCCAAAGCTTGCCATTGTATCCTGGCTGTTGATTTGTGGAAAGCGAAAACGAACAGATAAGGTAGCGAAAGCGATGAGGATCTCTTGAAGAGAAAGAAGCCAGGGTCTGTTATGGCTCTGTTTCATGAGCAAGACACTAAACGTACCAGCGATTGGTATGGTTATGGAAGATGAAGAAGACAAAGCTCTGCAATCTCGTCCGGTAGCCCCGGAATCAACGGCTCTCGTTTCTTGTGATTATCTTGATCAAAGTTGTCTCGTGGTTTAATCAATGAAGACTTAGAAACCGCCATTAATCTTTGAAGCTCTTGGCGTAGACCAAAAATAAGCAGAAGAGAAGTCCAGGAATTCCGTCAGAGCATGGTTTCACCGCATATATAGAAAATGGTGAGGGATTTTAAGCTAACTTTATAGAGAGAACTAAGATAGCAAGGAAATGTTGGCTTGTTTCGACTATTTTAATGCGTATTTTTTTAGGTTAAAAAAAAAAAAAGAAATGAATTTTTTTTTTCTTTTGTGTGACTGCGGGTTCCGCTTGTAGAGAGCGGGATATTAGGAGAACCATCAATTGAGTGATACGCCAAAACCCGGTAACTCCGAAAATCGAAGGACTTATTCCATTAAACAAAAGAAAAGAATTCAAAAGAGAGAGAGAGAGAGAGAGAGAGAGAGAGAGATTCACACCAGAATGCTACGAATGACGTAAGGAGCCGTAGACGAAGAGCAGGAGCCGCCGGTTACCGGAGCCATGAGGAAATCCAACTGCCCTTCGGATTTGATTTTCCTTTTAAAATTTAAGAAAATAAATTTATGGTTAATATTTGATTAAATTTGCTAGCTGACATAGTAAAGCGGTTGGGGCCATGGTACATCTAAAATTAGTGATGTGGGTTGGGCTAGGGATTGGACTTGAGTTTAAACAAGGAGAAAATCAGAAAAAGTTTAATTCATTCTCTACTACGCCTGGGCATACGTGGCTAGCCGAACAGTGACGAAGACTTCAATAATTGAAAGACAATGTAGGGCCCAGTTCGTGGTGGTTAGATAGGGTAGGAGGAATGTGAGATCCGGCTTCATTTTGGTCTTAGTGGAACCGCCACCCCAAATCTCTTAAATATGTATTAAAATCTAATACATTCACTTAAGGTGCTTTATTTTACAAATTAAAATTAATAGCTTTTATCATATATGAATAATTTTTATTTTATTTTTAAAGAGTAGAGTGCATGGTTGAAGCCTTAGATGAAATATGGTCGTTTTTGCCCTTTATGAACAAAAATGATGTCTTGCATTATATATTGATGAAAAGTAGCGAGCGAATTAATTAATATTATAATTATTATTAAGAGAAGAAAACATGAATAATATATAGCAATATATATGAGGATTTAAGGCCTAAGTTTTGGAGCAGAATATTCATCTTGTTGTCTAGCTGAATATCGACTTCTTCCGTTGAGGATGGAGAATAGACTTTAAGCAAAAGAATCTTGAAATTAGAGTGTGATTTTAGAAATGAGTAATTCGAACAGAGACCAACATGTCACACCTTTTCCTTCTAATACATAAATATTTACACGAAGAGGACTCCAATTTTTTTATAAAAAGAAGTAAAAATTTTAAAAATTGAATCTCAATCGTGAAAAGTTCATATATTTTTATATACAAAACCATCAAGCATTTCTTTGAAGATACTATGGACAGTGATATTTTAATATTTATCAGCGATGGGCATGATTGTGAAATAACTATACATTCTTGAGAATGATAAAGAAATGATTTTCGGGATGACTTTGTTTCACGAAATATACAATCCCAACTACAACAATAATTGGCATACATATGCGCTCGCTACTAATGTCATTCACTGCTTCTGATATAAGCTTTTACTTGATTTATCTTATGGTCATTTCAGGCCTTGATTTTGGTTTTTATATATATACAAACACGTGAGTGTGTCAGAGAGAGAAACTGAAAACCAAAAATTGACAAGTAAAATTAATTCTGAAAATGCATGGGAACTAATTTTTCTTACAACTATTACTGTGGCATGCATAAACGTCACTGGGTATAAATATAAAGCGACCATATTTGCATTTTGTAATGTGCATACCTTTCAGATACTTCATGTAGCAGGAGGCGTGCGCTGTGTTTTCATTTTTCATTTTTTTTTTTTTCGGAATACTATTTTCAAAAAAAACTTTTGCATACAAACAAGAAAAAGATGGAATTAAAGCATGAAGCCAGTCGTAAATGTGAAAATTATTGCTGGACTGAGAAACGTTTTCGGCTTACAAATACGACGCATTGCTGGCATTAAGCTGAATGGATGCTTTCCAAAAATAAGTTGACATTAGGTTTCTAAACAAAACCTGAAAATGTTGGTTGGACTTGGAGATTTCTCATTAATTCTTTCCATGTCAAATCTGTCTTGACTTCAATGCGCTCGTGAATTTCATGTACTTTTATGAAAGGAAAGAAAAAAAAGCATGTTTTAATTTAAGTCAAATTTGTTAGTGCGCAAATGTTAAAGCGGGATCTACAAGTCATCATGCCTTGCTACAACTTTCAAATTTTGAGCTATCGACCATATAGCATGATAATTTAGAGGTCCTTATATTTTATATTGTGGCCTTCGTGCGTAACCAACAAAAGAAAGAAGGTCCTTTTTTGTAATGGGCCACGATGATGGCCACTTTCAAACTTGGCGGCAATGCATGTTAAAAGGAATCGGATTGATTAAATTGGAGAATATTTGGTTGTGGATTCAATATAAAATTAACAAATTTCAATTTTTTTCAAACACACTTGGCAGACTAGACTTGTTATTTAGTAGAAGAATTTTTGCTTATTGGGTATCATATGCTTTCATCTCAATTAAAAATAAAGAAACATTAATGTCAATAATGTGGAACCATCTTTTTGACTTTAAGGTTCTTTTTCTAATCAATCGAAGAGTCACCGCAAGTCGTATTTGGCTGTATCAGTGTTTTGCTTTAAGTTACAAAATTTCAGCATGAAAACTAGCTAAGCTCGGGAGACCTCCCAAAAAGGATAAAGTAATCGACAGTAATCGTAATTTTTAGCGAAGGGGGCGGCCGATTTTGATTAAGAAGGAGAAAAGAAACCAAAAGATTAAAGTTTGAAGTTATAAAGAGAACATTGTAAGTATTTTATTTTACTTGCAGCGCATTTAATTTATTATAATAAAAATTTTATTTTATTTAATATGTTATAGTAATACAATTATTTAATTCGCAGAATGATTATTCTGAAAAATAATCAATTATGTTTTTATTTTACAAAATCATTGAATGACTATTTTAATTTTAAACAGAATAAAAAATTACTTTAAAATATTTTAATTCTTTTTATCAAGAATTCAAATCTTATATTATTCTATTATTAAACCAAACTATTACATAAATTATTTTATTCTATTTTTACTTTATTTTATTTTTTTAAAATAATTATTCTATTATAATCGACCAAACGTTAAAATTAACATCATAAATAACTCTTACATTTTACCAAATTTATCAATATAATATTTTTACCTCTAAAATACCGATTTTAATACTTAAAGTTTTACTACATATACTATTGTAGTACCAATTAATGGCACTGTTAAATATTTAGTTATATGGCACTTCTATTTAAGTAAAAGTTGACACATGGCAACACTTAATATCATATATATATAAACAAAAAAAATAATAACTAGTTTTTAAAAAAATAAAATATATTGTTGATATTTTTTTTCCTTCCTCATTATCCTCCTTACCTCTCAATCAGCTCACCAATTTCGTTTCCAGTTTTCCTACCGACAACCCTCACCTAAACTGAATCATTTTAGTCATGGTCTTCAAAAAACTATCAACCTTAACAAACCTACCCTCAAATCTAGTTAATCCCGGTTGTGTCCCAAACCCACTAATGTCCCCTGATTTCAAAGGAAATCTCTTAATAATCTGAGCTAAGCCAGCCAAAACAAGCAAAAGCACTAAATTCTTAATAAAAATGCTAACCAAAGTCAACCACGGGGGTTTCTTGATTCTTGTTAACCATTCTTTTCCTTGTTCACAGTAGCAAGCCGTTCGAGTTTGGACCCACGGCAACCTTTCTCGCTTGCAACGAGTCCCATGGATCGAATGGTGGCTTAGATCTCTGCTATGATCAACAATGGCAACGATAGGGGCAGCTTTTTTCCCTAATGTTAAGTCCATTAGGGTTTGGATCAACAACCAATGCTTGATACCTGATCTCTTCTCAACGATGAGGACCCGTTGGCGTGGAATCGTCACTGCTAGGTTGGTGGTGATCGAGACAGTAGATGCAGACATTTTTGTTTTCAGATCAAAGCAACCCAAAAATCAAACATCGAAGCTTTAAAATCAAATACTTACGGTTTTTTCTTCTACTTCGTCTTCTTCTCTTCGATTAGGAATTTTGGTAGACATTTTTTTTTTTCACCAATTTGATCTTTATCTCCTGTAAGTTTTTTAGTAAATTTAATAAAAATAGGTGGCAATTTTAATACCATATGGCAGGTTTTAATTGGGTAAAAGATAAGAAATTTGAAAAAGCAATGGTTAATGCTAGGTACTAATTTAATAAAAAACATATTTTAAGTATCAAAGATATTTTAAAAAATAAATACACTATATAATTAAATTTAATAAAATTTAGAATCCATTTACGATATTAACCTTTTTACTTGACTTATTTTATTATTATTACTGTATGAAGCAACCAATAATTGCTACTGTTATTACTATGGATTCATCAAAAATAATTTAATCTACTCTAATCTAATCTAATTGGGGCAATAACAATTAAATTAAGGATAGAAAGTGAATGAGAATTTTTGGCAATTGCCCTCGTCTTTTCTTTTAAGGTAATGAAATAATTATAATCCAAATCTCTCTTTTCTATTAGCCTTAGATAAAGCATAAATGAGTCACTTACACTATAAATTATTTGATCATTATCTAGTTAAGCTTAAACAGTTTGAGGTATAAATCTAGCTGAGTTTAAATATTTTAATATTCAATTCTAGTAAATGATGAGCTTAATCGAATTTTTTTATTTATAATATATATTTTAATTTTAGTTTACTATTTTACTCTTACTATATTTATACCTTTTAAGTTTCAACCCTAAAGTCTATTCTTTTTCCTCCCATGGAGCGGCACATACTTCCTTTTCTGCTCTGCTCTCCCGATTCCCCGAAATTAAATCCTAGTAAATGTGTGTTTGAGTTTTTCTTTTCCATGGTTTTGGAGAGTGCCTATAAGTAATGTGTAATTTTCTGTGATGTTGTTTAATATTTAATCTCCTTCATTTCATTGAACGTTATGTGATTTCTATCATTGAAATGGGTCTTTCACTTTGTTAACTGATTTATCGGTTTTCTTTCTTTGATATCTGATTTAATTATCTAGTCATTGAATCCATGGCCCCATATAACCAGCTAGTGTTCTAATGTAAGAAAAAGGGCAAAGGGGCTTGCTTGTATGCTTGTAGTAGGTGATGATAATTTGATTTAGCCTTTCTTATTAATTAGTTTCTCACTTTCTCCTCCTGGTTCTCTTAGGCTTTTTTTTTTTATATTTTATTTTTAGATCCTTGTCAAAAGAATTGCTTGTTTTTCTGTTTCTTTCTTTCTCGTAAGAATTGCCCACTCTAGGCTCAAGCTTGAGTGCATAAATCGAGTTTAATTGAGTCGAATTTAATTAATTTTTTTAAATTTAAATTTAAAAAATAATATTTGATCAACTCAAATTAAATTTTAAGTAATAAATTTTAAATTAAACTCGAGCTCGAACTTCTCGCTAGTCAAGCTGGGCTTGATTAAAGCCTAGCCTTAGACTTAATTTGCAACTATCGGAATGTAGCTAGGCCCGGAAATAAGCAGTACCATTGGCCTCGAGAGATATCATGTCTAACTTACACCAATGAAATTCTTCTGAACTCCCACACTTATAAACTGAAGCGTTGCACTTGAAAAAAAAAAGTTTGAATAAAAAAATGAATTGGAAAAAAAAAGGGTGTTTTAAACGGAAATACATGATTTAAAAATTTTAAATGATTAGTAACAGTGTGAAAAAATTGTACGTTGAATCGCAATGTAAAAAAAAATTAAAACAAGGGCAAATAAAATCATTTAATGCGAAAATCAGTTTCACAGATTTTTGTAGGCTGATGTTTTGAATAAAAAAGTTTTATTGAGGTAATGTACACCGAAAGATGTAAACAATTTATGCACCATATTGATAATGTTTGAGTAAAGCTTCGGCAATTGGCATATGCAAATAGATATATGTATGTGTATATATATAAATATATATATGATGAAGCTCACATAAAAATGTATGTTTTACAGATCAGGTTTTGTATCAGTGTTGTTACCAAGTAAACGAGTTTGTTTTTGACTTGCAAGCGCAGATAGTGGTGCATATAGAATTCTGTTTCATCAGGGATGTACGTTTGGATTCCTTTCAAAATTCTTGCTACGTTAAGAACAAGAGAATTAGGCCTGGGAATCCAGATTATTAGGAGAAAGAAGAAAATACAAGTCGAAAGAAATTGTAGAGAATTAATATAAACAAAAACTCAAAGGCTACCTCATTTCTCCACACACGTTCCATGATGATGATGATGAGAAATCTATAAGCTATACAAAGTGTTTACAAGTGTGAATTAATCTTGAGCAAATGGTAATTTCGTTTATATATATATATGTATAATTGTATGTTCGTCTCTCTGTCTACCAATAACTTTGAGAAGAATAACATATACAATTTGGTACAACTTAATGCCCCAACCAGTGCTGTCACCTTGTTCTTCCACCCCTCAAGTAGCTTACTGGCTGTCTCCTCGATCACGTCATTGTACGGTGTTGCAGATTCCTTCTTCCCATTACCTGCTTCTACTTGACTTTTCGTTACCAAATTCTCTGCCTCTGCTTTTGATTCTTCAACTATTTTCTTCTTTAATGCATCAAACCCCAGCTGCTGCTGCCTCCCTTCATCTTTCTCCTCCCTGCTCTCACGTTGCTTTTCTTCTCCAATTTCTTTAGTAGCAGCAGCCACTTCGTTAGTTTCATTATCTTCTGCTTCTGCTTCCTCAATTTCTGGTTTATTTATCTCCTCACGAGGACTCTGTTCCTGGTGATCATGACCAGCATCAATCTCCTCTTTGTTGTCATTGTCCTTATCTTCATCACGTTGAGTATGATCTTTTTTTTCTCATCAAACTTATCTTCCATTTCTTCAGTCTGAGGTTCTTGCGGAATTGTGGAAATATGATCAGCCGTTTCTTCAACACTTTTGACTTCAATAGTATCTATTACACCCGGATGTTTATTTTCTTCAGTTTTTGATATTTCGAAATCATCCATCGCACCCTGATCATCTTTCACAAGTCACAATCTCTTCAACTTGATGATCCAAAGTTCTGCTTTTTCCTCAAAATCCAAAATAAAAATCAAAGGTACTCTCCTATGTATTACTCATTTGTACTGTAGGAGAGGAACCTTTTGTGTGTATATTTTGTGGAAAGCTAAATTCTTGATGAAAATATATATCTTCTTATATATGCATGCAGGATAACGAGTACCCAAACAACAGCTCAAGGTCAATGGCTGCAATACCTAGTTACCTCCAAAAGAAGAGGCTGTAAATTCAACTTCTAAACCCTATCAACAAGAAATTTTACTCGTATGTACTACTATATTTTAAAAATGAAAAATGTTTAACCGATTTCCAAAGCACTGATGCCTGAGCTCAGTTCCAATCACACGTTGGAGCAAATCGATTCTGCTTGGACGTCTACCATTGTGATCTAAACCCATATAAAATAAGTGCCATTGGCCATTGGCCATTAGCCATTGCCAATTGCCATGCACAATCAAATTTCTAGTACTAGAACCAAGGTTACTAAGAAACCAAGAAAAAGTATTATTCCGTTTTTTCCTTTTTTCTTTTTTTCTAAGGCAATTCTTTTATTATAATAAGAAGAATGCGTAAAGCAAAAAAAAAAAGCTGCCAAAGCTTCAAAATCAAGAAAATACCCCCCAAAACAGAAAATAGGAAGGCGATACCATCCAGCTAGATATGGAAAACCAATGCCTAAACAATCATCCAACAGGTAAAATGAAGCAGTACCAAGGAATGAAACTCCTACGCGAAAAAATCAATACCAATTATGAGAATAAAACAATACTTCCTAAGATAAGAATCTCTAAAATCTTCAATCACAATCTTCAATTTACCATAATGAGACGCTCATCTGATAACCACCAAAATAGAAACATGTTATTTCCAAAAAGTCCTGCCTTCGCAGAAGTTTGCAGTTCTGTTAGCCACACGAAAGATGTTCTAAAATATAACATAGCCAATGTCCCCAACGAAAGCAGAATCGTCTATAGCATGAGCCAATGGATTAAACCCCCACACCACCTCCCCTATAAGCCTCTCCACCAGTAAAGCTTAATCCACAATAAATCAGATACTCAATATTCCAGCTTTAAATATCAAAAACCACCTCATTTCTTGTAAACCAAATCGACCAAAAAGCTGCCCGCCAACTCCAACCTCTTAAGCAGCCCCAGAACATTGGATTAAACACCCATTTGCTAGAACAAAGAAAGCTATATTTATCCCAAACCATAAGTAAATGCCTTGGGAAGCTACATAAACCCAAAATATTAATTAAAACTAACCGATACATATGGGGATTGTTGACCTTTTCAACCCAAAATATTAATCAAAGTATAGCTGAGTAGTTTCTTTGGTATGAACGTACTTAATTTGCACATCTTAAGGACAATCGTACAGTTTTATGATTTATGCTTGCTTTTTCTCTGGCTTTAATTAAAGACAAAGAAATTAAGGTTTTAAAGTTAAGACTTGAGGAAGAACCCTCGGCAAAATTGACTTCATCAGATTAAGTAATTAGTTCCATTTTATATTTGGATCATGATGATATGAAATCAAAAGATTAGCTTTGATTAGAACAAAAAAGAAACTAAGATATATGAATGTAGGTTGCATAAAATTTCTTAAAATATATAAATATTCACTACTATTATATATAGAACGGATGTCATATTATACTAGTTTCATCATTATTCTTTTGACTAATCAATAATAAAAGTATAGGATTATAATTTCCCTCAAACTTTATTTAAATTTGTTTAGGCTCATAACTTGATTAATGATAATGAGGTGTTAACCTAGAACTCTAATTTATCTATAAGTATCTTTCGATGGTTTTATAAAAATATCTCTCTTAACCAATTTATTGTATTCTTATGCAAATCAAATTAAAAGAAACTCATTAAGCTTATACTTTAATTTGGTTACATGTGGCATGCTCATATATTCCTATCAATATGCAGATCATTTCATTATAATTAATGCATATAAAACATAAATCATTGAATTTAGGTCTAAACACAAAATTCTCTTTTCCAAGTTCATTAAAGTTATCAAATCAATCTAATTGGTGATCAAGCAACTAGAAGCATTAAGAACAAGATTGAACAAGCAACTCAAATATCATGAAATCAAGAAAAGAGAATAAAATAATCCAAATTACATGTTGAGTTCCATTGTAACCTTAGAAAAATAAAATTTGGTTCATATTAATTAAATAAAACACAAAACACTGGAGTTTCACTATTATAAATATTAAAATAAAGAATAAAAGGATTGAGGAAAATAGAAAACTAAAAGTTGTTAGTCTTGATATTCAACTTCTTCAATCCTTCTCTAATTACAAAATCCTAATTAAAAAATTAAAGAAAAATAAAAGCTATAGAGTATCTACGGATATCCCTAATGCTGATCCTAAGAGTCCTATATAGCCAAAATCCTGGAGAGTCAAAACTTGGTCTACAAGTAGCTCAATTAATTTATTTTTAGAAATTGTCAAACTGAGTCTACTTTGTTTCTTGATTAAGTTATTCCATTTTGGAAACTCCTTCGAGATTTGACCTACAAAAATATGAAAATACTTAAATGACTAAATAATTTAAATATAAGGAAAGTAAATACTGCTAATTAGAAAACTACTAAAAATAAATAAACTCTAAATAAAAATCTTTAAAACTTAGCTAAGTTTAATACACATAATGAGACTAAATAACTCTATTTTATAGAGTTATCATTGCCTCAACTTATGCAAACTCTTATTGTCGACCAAACCAAGTAATATAGTGAGAGTTTCTGTAGTATAATAATGCCATCTAATCTTTCAGAAGTTGGCACATCCATCTAGTCCTTTGGAAGTCAGCATTTACTGCTTGTGTTGTTGACATGCCTTAAGATTACATGTGGCCTATTTTTCCTAATCATTTTGTTAAACATGTGTTAGTGGTACATGTATTAGTGATTAGTTGAAGTAATGCCTAGTATAAGTAGTGGCTAATTTTAGGAAGTTTACATTAGTTGTTAGTCATGTTTCCACGCATTTGATCAGAACTAGGTTGACCATGATATTTATTTTCAGTTACTTTTTGGTGTCTATAAAGGTATGATTTGTTTCAATTTAAACACACTTTGGCATGCCAATTCTTCTTGTCTTTGTTCTTGTGTTCATTGTTTTTTACTTGAATTTTGCTGTTGCATTCTGCTTCAAACAACAACAATTGGTATCGAAGCCCTTTTCTTAAAGGACCTGTGAGTAGCTTTGTCGAATGAATCTAAACACAAACCATACATACCTTTTAGCGAAAAACATTCAAGCCATGCAAGCAGAAGCTAGTTTTTTGTTTGTTGCTCTATCTTTAATGTATACAACTATCAGATGTAAGCTATGAAAATAAAGACTTACTTGGATGTACTTGTTTTATGGGAAGTCGTAGAGAGGGTTATAAAGTTCCTACTTTGCTAGGCAATCCTATCTTGGGTCAAACTCAAAATGATGAGGAAAGAAAAACAAAAAACATCAAAGGCAAAGGCGTGTTTTTTCGCCGTTGTCTCATTAAAAGTCTTTACTTGAGTCATGGCTCTTGCTTCAATATAGACTATTTAGCACTATCTCTAGGAGGAATATTAAGGAGACGAAAAGATTAGAGGAATACAGGTGTTGAATTTGACTAGGGAATTCGAGAAGCAAAAAATGAATGAGTCAAAAATTGTCAAAGAATAGTTTGACAAACTTTTGAGCATTGTTAATAGGATCGAGTTCTAAATTTTCTGACTCAAGAATTGTTGAAAAAATTCTAGTTGCCATGCTTGAAAGTAAGGCAAACTTTGAGCAATACTCTAATGCCATTGTTAGAGACACTTTTCCCCAAATCATCTCTGAATTGAAATAATTGCATTTCCATTGCTTGCTATAGAAAAGGCATCACAAAGAAACAAAGGAAATGATGTCATACAGATAGACAAATAGTAGAAAAAGGAAAAAAAGTTTTAATTTTTTTGAGAATAAGCTCGAATTTCATTCAATCAATCTAATGAAACAAAAACAAAATGGGTTGCACTAGTTAGTCACTCTATTACATATATTTTGTTTTTCTTCCAAAGGATTTAGAGATTTTTTAAAATGCAAAAGGATGAAATAAAGTAAAATTGTTCAAAGCAATCAGTTGCAAAGAATATATTAAACCAAAACCAACTACTATACTATCTGCAACCTTTGAATCTAATACAATTTAGAAACATCATTTTTTTAAGTGTGTTTGTACATATACATTTGCATGTACTTATTTTATAACCAGTTTCTCACCATGAAGAGCAATTATGTACCTAATTACTTGTCTCAGAGGCTTAAAAATCCAAACACGCAAAAACACCAGTTATTCACCATATAGCACACTTATCTCACACCTAGCAGCAGACAACTATATGGAATTCATATATACAAGGTTAGGTAAGGAAAAAACTTTGATATGTGGACATATTCTCTATCATTAAGTTCATTTCATTTTTTACCTACTTTTTTTTCTCTCTAAACTCTAAACATTGAAGTATGCCTTGAAATCTCAACTTTGTCGCCTTTTAACTATTTTCTATGATCATCAGGTTTAGTGAACCTTACCTTCCAAAACTTGTCTAAGCCCAAAAACTTTTAGCACAAAGGACCTTAACAAACTTTGCTTCCAAAAAAGTTTAATTAAGCCCTAAGACGAAAGGATTAAATATTTTGACCATATATACCTATTGTACATATGGTTTCTCATTAACGCAACTAGTGGAAGTAGAGTAAATTTGGCAACCTAAGCAATGCATCTTCAGCTTGCTTTAATTGTTGTACAAATGCTCAAAGATAATTATTTTCGAAAGATTAAGGTTTGCAACACATATATTATTATTTCGTAAACTTTTATCAAGTCTAAAATTTAGATGATGTTGTGTTTTCCTAATGGCATGCTCCATACTTTTTGCTTATAGTGTACAAGTTGCCAAAGATTAGGTTGCTTAAAATGTCTCTTCCAACACTGTTTACACTAGGTGATATTCTTAATTTCTTTTTCATCTCCTTTTATCTTGATATTATTTTCTCCTTACAAATAATAAAATCTAACACTCAGTTTCAATCTTTAACTTTTAAAACATTCCCATTAATTGGTTTGTTTAAAGTTTTAGAAAATGAATTATTGTAAATAATTGATTGAGACTTTAATGTCAATGATAATGATGATACGAGTAAAGCAAAAATATTACTTAACATGTTATCATTTCTCAGGCTTCACTTAATTTGTTACTCAAACTCATATAACTACCCTAGTTTCCTTTAAAAACCAAAGAATCTAGACAACCTATACAGTCTAACTCTAAGGTTATGTTATATAAAGAGATGATGTTACATTGGATAATAAATAATGCGTTGGTATCATATTTCCTTCATTATTGACTTGATTAAAAAGTTAATATCAATTTAACTTTAATATTAGTGAAGAATGGTTGTAGTAATGGTTTTAAAATTTAATATCAATTTAAATTATCTATTTATTATTATTATTGTTATTATTATTATTATTATTATCTTTCACCTAAATTAGTTCATAGCGGTTAATAAAAGATAAAATCATAATCATATAAATTTTACTCTTTTTAAAATTTAATATAATAATCCTAAAAAACATGATTTTTTATTATCTTTCACCTAAATGGTTAATTAAATATAAAATTATATCAGTTTTATTATTTTTAAAATATAAAATAACAATAATCCTAAAAATCATGATATTTTTTTTATTATCTTTCACTTAAGTTACAACAGCTAATAAAAGATAAAATTATAAATCTATCAATTAAAATTTTAATATTAATTTAAATTATCAATTATATATACTGTAATATAGACGCCTTTTCTTATATATATATATATATATATATATAAACCTATCAATTTTATTGTTTTTAAAATTAAAATATTAGTTACCATAAAAATCATAAAATTTCAAAATACAATTATCCTAAAAATCATAAAATTGAAAATAACAACTATCCTAAAAATAACAATGCATGTTTGAAATTCTTACTTTTTTACAAGAAACAAAAGTTAAATATTTGTATAATTTTTCACAAAGTTTTTTAAGCAAAGGAAAGCTTTTGAAGATAACACATTTCCATCCTTCCCATGATTTTGTGATCTTTTTTACTATGTCAAAAATGTTTATTCCAAGAATTTTTCTCTGTCTTTTTGCTTATTTTCAATTGTTTTCTTTTTTTTTTTCTAATGGTTTTGATATTTATTAGTTTTTTTTTTTTTTTTGTTAATGGAAAAAATGCAAAAGCCTCTTTCGCAAAGGATCTTAAGAAGGCAACAATAAGATACTTAATCCTAATTTTGCTAATTCCAATTCTTTAAATTCATTAAATTTTGATTTATACTTGCAATCCATCATAAAAATAATACTTTTTGGGTAAAAAAATTAATTATGTAATAATATGACATACAAGCATGTAATGAGATCATTTTTCTTTTATGTATTTCGAACTGTAAATTGTACTTTTGTACTGAAATGCTAAATTTAACATTTATTAATTATTTTAAATTTATTTTTAATCATTTTGAAAGTTTAAATATAATTGAAAAATAATAATTTGTATATTTCTAAATATATTTAAAAAAAAAATCTGTGCATCGCACGGGTTACAAACTAATGTTAACTATTTTATCAGCGCTCAAGTATCACAAGTAGTCCTACTTGACAAGTGATCTTTACGTACTACTGGCATACCTTAACCCTGAATTTGGGTAATCTCGTCTCACCCAAACTTTTTTGTACAAAAAATATTTTAAACTTACCTTTCATTCAATTCTATATATTAAATTTGATATTAATCTATTATATAATTTTTATTTAAAAATAAATCAGTTGCCATTATTTTAGAAAGTTTAAAGATAAAAGTAATAACAAAGAAATTGAATAAATATTAGTTTAGTCAATAGAATGCTATATAGTTACTTTTTAAGAGATAAAATGTATTTTTTATATATTTTTATTCATGTTTTTTTCTTTTTTTTTTCATTTTTTTCTTTAAACATTTTCATTATCACTAAATTTTTAGATAAAAATACATTTACAATATTTAATATGTACTTGAGTTATAATATAACTTAATTATTTTAATGGTAATTAAAGATAATTTTAAGATTAACTAAATTCTCATTATTTTGTAATTAAAAAAATTTTTATGCAAAAAATGATGAAAAATAATAATTAATAATTAATAATTAATAAAAAGTATATTTATCTTTTCATTTAAAATTAACTTAGAAATAGTAGCTTAACGGTAAGTGCATTTTTTGTCAAACCTTGAGGAGATAAATGAGTATTTTTCAAACGTTTGGGGGGTAAGTTTATTTTTCATAGAATTTAGGGCGGGGTGTCTTTTATCCTTTTAAAGATTTTAAGGTTTTTAATTTTGTGTTTTTTATTTAAAATTGATTTAGTATAAACTTTTTGTTATTTGTGAGAAAGATGTAATTTGAAATATTTAATTTTTATTTGAAAAATATAATTATTTTGAGTAATATTAAAATATTTAATATAATTGAAATTATAATTAGAAAAATTTTCAAACCCTAGTAAAAGGGGGGTGATATTCTAGTATTTTATTTATTTGATGCGTGAATATATATTTTTTACATTATTATATGTTTATTTAAATAGTTTATTGTAAAAGTTTTATGTTGATTTAATATATTAATTTTAAATTTTAATTTAAAATCATTGTAATATTAATTATCTATTTTTTAAATTTATTTATAAATAAATAAAAGTTTAGTTGCTTAAGTAGTAATGTAAAAAAAAAAAAAAAGACCGTTTGGTGCCGTGGTCTAATTAATAATACTTACATAATTCAAAAAGAGAAAACAAAAAAAGAGATAATCAAATTCATTGCTTTTTTTTTTATTTATAATATTTTTAAAACATTCATTGTTGTCCTAATATAATTTATATATTATATTATGTAGGGACCATATAAGTTATATATTTAATTAGTGGTAAAAATTATATTAAAAACGATTGGATTTTTATTTCATTAATTTTTTAAATATATTCTTTAGTAGCATTGACATGTATTAAACTATTTATAAATTATGAAAGTCTTTCTTACATATAATAATTAATAAAATATCTAAAATGAAAAAGTAATTCTAGAAAAATAATAGAATGAAAAATATAATAATTAGGATAGAAAAGCCGGGTCCGGCCAAGAATAGGGGTGGATTCAGGGTCGGGTATAATCGGGAAGCTTCGGATCCCTTTGCCCTTCCTCTCCATCCTTTTGATGACTATAAAAGCGGAAAACAGCGATGGTGGAGTTTTTCCCATTCCATTAGCGTCGAGGAGAACAACGCTTCTCTCTGCTCTTACTCCCTCTCTTGGTCTCGGACCTATCACCTTTAATTTCTTTTTTCGCTTTGATTTGACCTTTCTTTTTCATCATAGTAATTTGTTAATAGCGTATATTGTTTTTTCCTTGCAACTGAAATAGCTTAGACATGGAGGATACGTCTTCGAACCAAGGGCAACCTCCCAATCCCAATCAAAATGATAATCAGAATCAAATGGAAGTGCAGCAGCCGACAGAAAGAGAGGAGCTGCAGCAACAAGAAGAAGAAGAAGATGAAGAAGAAGAAGAAGAGGAGGAGGAGGACGAAGAAGGAGGACGGAAGGAAGACGAGGAATTGATGGCAAAGGCGCAGGCTCTCATGGAGAAGATCACTTCTTCTCCGGATAACCCTAATCCTACCGTGCTTCATGCTCTCGCCTCCCTTCTTGAAACTCAGGAGTCTCTGTACGCTCTCTCTCTCTCTCTCTCTATATATATATATATATATATATTTATTTTACTAAATAGATTTGTGGTTCTAAGTTTATTTCTACTAAACAGCCACGGTGAGCAAATGCTCGCACAATTTAATTTAATACTAGTATAATTTTATCTATACGTATTCTCCATACTTGATGGTTCGTATGCCTATCATTTCGATACAAAATCAATTACTTACAAAGTTTGATGAAACATATAGTTTAGAGGTGGAAGAAATGGTCGGCTATAACTCTGCTACGTTAAAAATTCCAATCCTGGTTCTCTAGAAACCAAACAAGGTTTGAAACTTTATTGTGGCTCAAAATGAGCCATAACAAACTACATACAATACATATTTTAAACTTGTGAGATTGACATGCAAATTTTATGGATGAGCAGTGACGTCCTGTTGCTTTTCATTCTTTCTTATTATCTAGTACTGGTATTTATTTTCATTTGAGTATTCAACTTGCATACTGTACGAATGTTTTGAATTCTCTTTATATTTAGTTTTAGATGCCTTGAAGAGAATGGCCCTTCTTCCAGCAATGGTCGTGCCTCTCATATTGTTGGACAGTTGGGGAGCTTAGTCAGGGTAATCAACTTTTCTTTATTATAATCCTTTTTGTTTTCCTTGCTTTTCCCCGTTTCATAAATAAGTTTGTTATTATTATAACTTCAAGTAGTTTTTTTTTTTATCCATTTTTCATTTTATTTTATTGTTATTTAGATTAGATATGATATGATTGTTGAGAACATTATTACTCATTTGAAAAAGTTCTCACTTGGAGCGTTTCCCTTTGCTTTCAGGAAAATGATGAATTTTTTGATTTGATATCATTGAAGTTCCTTTCTGAGAGTAGATATTCAATCTCTGTCCAAGCAGCTGCTGCTAGGCTTCTTCTAAGCTGTTCTCTTACTTGGATTGTGAGATTTTCTTTACTTGTTAAATGTTTTTAATTTTTATCAACTTCCTTTCAACTTTATGTGATATTTTCTGACTTGATGAGCTGTAAATGGGTCACAGTATCCTCATGTTTTTGAAGAACCAGTTTTGGAGAACATCAAAGCTTGGGTGATGAATGAGACGACCAGATTTTCTATTGAAGATCACAACCATAATCATGACTTGACAAGAAATGAAGCCTCAGATGCAGAAATGTTGAAAACCTATTCCACCGGACTTCTTGCTGTGTGTTTGGCAGGGTCTGCTCCTATCCTGATTTTTTGTCTCTCGCTTTATGCTGTTCTTGTGTGCCTGGTGTTGTCATTTATCTGTTATTCTTGTTGTTTTCTCCTTCTAATCATTCTTAGCTTTATTGAATGTTGCAGTGGTGGTCAAGTAGTGGAAGATGTGTTGACTTCTGGATTATCTGCTAAGCTTATGCGTTATCTTCGAGTGCGTGTCCTAGGGGAGATTAGTGCTGGTCAAAATGATGCTTTCCATTTATCTGAAAGTAAGAGTCTATCGAGTGCTGCTTCTTTCAGAAGTAGAGATGAAGGTCGAGGGAGGGTTCGGCAGGTTATTGAGACAACTCATATAGATGATCCCAGAATAATAGATGAGAAATCTTTAGATGACCACTGTGCTGAACGGGATCTAGAACGAAGCACTAGTCGGCAATTGTGTGGAGAGGAGTGTTGGGTTGGTGATGGACAACTACCAGATGGGGTAGACAGGGGGTTTAACATGCATGATGTGGATGCTGATAGTGAGGAAAGATGGCCTGTTCGAGATATTCGTGATGGAAAACTGAGATATGTTGAAGTTGATGAAAATGGGAGAGATGAATCCTCAAGGCGTAGGATAAATCGGGGTTCAGCAAGGTCTAGGGGTAAGGGAAGGACAGCAGAAGGGATTATGGAGAATGAGCAATCGCTAACCTCTCCAGGCTCTGGTAGTCGCTTTGGACTGGCACATAGTATGAAAGACAGAAGTTTGTCTAAACATTTAGATGCAAGAAAGGTGCTGGAGCCAAAGAAGTGTATGGGAAAGACTAATACTGATAATCTGGTAGTGGAAAGAGAGGATAATGATGAATGCTTTCAAGGATGCAAAGTTGGAAGTAAAGACTTCTCTGATCTGGTAAGAAAAGCGGTTAGAGCTGCTGAAGCTGAAGCTAGGGCAGCCAACGCACCTGTTGAAGCCGTCAAAGCAGCTGGTGAAGCTGCAGCTGAAGTTGTCACGTGCGCTGCTTTAGAGGTACAAGGCTCACCCGTGGTTCTGCTCTTTTTCATTTTTCCCTTTCGCCCGCAAAACAATTTATCTTGGGCTGTACTTGTAGAGATTTATCATCAATTACTTCTGCTTTCTATCCATAGGAGTTCAAAACTACTAACAACGAAGAAGCTGCATTATTGGCTGCTTCCAAAGCAGCAGCTACTGTTGTTGATGCTGCTAATGCCATTGAAGTTTCAAGGTGGGTATTTCTTTTTGATGCGCTTCACAGAGTCATAATAGTTTCAATTCAGTTGTTATATTTGGGTTTTGGTTGTTTAGCGCAACTGGTAATACACCACATTTGTTGTTCACAGGGAATCCACTAGCCCAAGTGCTGATCCATCAAATAAAAATGCTGCGGAAACAGAAGTAACCGAGGATGTTGGAGAGTATTTTATTCCCAATGTTGAGCTGCTTGCACAGTTGAAAGAAAGATACTGTATTCAGTGCCTTGAGACTCTGGGTGAATATGTTGAAGTCCTTGGGCCTGTACTGCATGAAAAGGGTGTAGATGTCTGTCTAGCCCTGTTGCAACGAAATTCTAAGATTGAAGAAGCCTCGAAGGCCACTTCTCTTTTGCCTGATGTGATGAAGCTTATTTGCGCTTTGGCAGCCCATCGGAAGTTTGCTGCATTATTTGTTGATCGGGGTGGCATGCAAAAACTGCTTGCTGTTCCAAGAGTTGCTCAAAATTGTTTCGGTCTTTCTTCTTGCTTATTTACTATAGGTTCGCTCCAGGTAATGCACGTAAACTTAAATTTTGCAATTTATGATGTATTATCATCCTATATGTAGTGTCTTTTCATTTCCTAAATTTTCGAAATAACCATAAATTTTTAATTTAAATTCTTATAACCATATGGAGTTTGTTTCTCCTGACTTGAGAGTATTATACTGGAAAATTTACCATTTGATCCTTATACGTTACAGTTTGAGGGACCACTAATGTGTTCATTTTTTCATGTTCTTCTAGGGAATAATGGAACGCGTTTGTGCACTTCCTTCTGATGTTGTCCACCAGGTGGTAGAGTTAGCTATCCAACTTCTTGAATGCCCCCAGGATCAAGTTAGGAAAAATGCAGCATTATTTTTTGCTGCTGCATTCGTCTTCAGAGCGGTGCTTGATGCTTTTGATTCTCAAGATGGCTTGCACAAATTATTGGGCCTTTTAAATGATGCTGCCTTGGTAAGATCTGGGGCAAATTCTGGTGCATTAGGCTTGTCTGGAACAACATCATTTCGAAATGATAGATCGCCATCGGAGGTACTGACTTCTTCAGAAAAGCAGATAGCTTATCATGCATGTGTTGCTTTGCGGCAATACTTCAGAGCTCATCTTCTTTTGCTTGTGGATTCCATACGCCCAAATAAAAGTAATCGGAGTGGAGCACGGAGTATTCCAAGCACCAGAGCAGCATACAAGCCACTTGACATAAGCAATGAGGCTATGGATGCTGTGTTTCTGCAGTTGCAGAAGGACCGCAAGCTGGGTCCTGCATTTGTGAGAACTCGTTGGCCTGCTGTTGAGAAGTTCTTAGGCTGTAATGGACATATGACCATGTTGGAATTGTGTCAGGTATATCCTGCGTTGTCATTTTGTGTTCTGCCCCGTCCTGCCTCCTACCCCTTTGTTGTCATTTTGTGTCTCATCTTTTGGTAATTTATTCTTGTAATTTTTTAGGCCCCGCCTGTTGAGCGTTACCTGCATGACTTGCTACAGTATGCATTAGGTGTTCTGCACATTGTTACATTGGTGCCTATGAGCCGCAAGATGATTGTGAATGCCACTTTGAGCAATAATCGTGCTGGCATTGCGGTTATTTTGGATGCAGCAAATAGTGCTAGCAGTCTTGTGGATCCTGAGGTGGGCATGTGTTGTGATGTTGCTGTGTTATTGTTCTTACTCTTGTTCTAGCAAATGGCTACCACTTACATGAGAAATTTTTGTGATATTGTGTTTATGGCTTTGAAAGTTGGGTTGCTATTTTTGGATGCTTAAAGAAGAATTTGATTTATATGTTTACTGGTTTAGCCACTAATCTCCACGTCCTTTTAATTGTGTACTTGCAGATTATACAACCAGCTCTTAATGTGTTAATTAATCTAGTTTGTCCTCCACCTTCAATCAGCAATAAACCATCCTTACTAGCTCAAGGTCAGCAGTTCGCTTCTGTTCAAACCACAAATGGTCCTGCTGTGGAAACTAGAAATGCAGAACGCAATATTTTGGATCGAGCTGTTTACCTGCCTAACCAGAGTGAGATGAGGGAGCGAAGTGGGGAGTTGAGTTTGGTAGATAGGGGCACTGCAGCAGGCACCCAATCCGCCGGTATTACTGCTCAAACACCTGTTTCTGCTGCTTCATCTGGGTTGGTTGGAGATCGTAGAATATCCTTAGGTGCTGGAGCAGGTTGTGCTGGCCTTGCTGCACAATTGGAACAAGGATATCGTCAAGCTAGAGAGGTTGTCCGTGCAAATAATGGCATAAAGGTTCTACTGCATCTCCTTCAACCCCGTATATATTCACCTCCTGCTGCTTTGGATTGTCTTCGTGCTCTTGCATGCCGAGTCTTGCTTGGTTTAGCTAGAGACGAGACAATTGCGCATATATTGACCAAGCTTCAGGTAAACACAGATTGTTGCCACATTCTATTTGATTAATATCTTCTTTGTAGGTTTACTTGTAGTTTTTACCATTTGTCATATTTTTCTGCACTCAAAAGATCACTGCTTCACTCCGTCTCTAATTGCTTACCTTGAAAAAGATGCATATTGTTATGATCTATTTGATATGGTGATATACTCATTGGTTAATGCTACTAATTTCAACTCGTCATTGTTCTAGGTTGGCAAGAAGCTGTCAGAACTGATTCGAGATTCTGGTGGCCAGACACCTGGAACTGAACAAGGCAGATGGCAATCTGAACTTGCGCAGGTGGCAATTGAGCTAATTGCTGTAAGTTCCTTACCTGCTACTTGAGACTGGCTGCATGCTGCTTTTTGTGAAAGGGTATTTTGTTCTACTGCAATGTCTTGCCTGTTGCCGGAAGTGATTAGAATAGCATATGTTAAAAGCTGTTCTTATCATCTCCTGGCCTGATTTTTGCAAACAGTGGTGTGGGTACAGAGTTGCTCTGTTACAACCTGGTTTTCTTTAATGGCAGATTAAGGCTTCCTTATTATTAACCTTGGACTTGATGTTTTATTTTTTGATTTATCATTATTCACCTTGTGATGACCCCTCAAATATTCAATGTAGAAGTGTTTGGTATAGAACCGTCAATCATAAATACTTGAAAGTTGACATTTCTTGTGCCAAACGCAATATGTATAGTTTAGGGGCAGAAATATTGAGCCATTGTTCAAACCTAATTTACTTTCTTTAGTGGCAGAGTTCAGCATCATATGCTACATATTAGAACAGGTTACAGATTAAACTTGCCTTCGATGATTCATTTGTATTATCTTCTGTTCTATGATGCTTGGTGAGTATTTATGTTTCTTTTAATTAATTGGTATTAATTTCACTGGAATGAAAGCATTATTATTGATTGTTGTATTATTTATTTTTTTATTTATTCTCTCGTACATGCATGACTTAAGGATTAAGCCTAGTGTCCCAATAATGAAAATGATTTTTGGGTGAACAGATTTTGCCATTACTTAAAATTTAGGAGACTAATTCTTAGCATTTATCTATGATGTGTTAGATTGTAACAAATTCTGGGCGTGCAAGTACGATAGCAGCTACAGATGCTGCTACACCAACATTGAGGCGCATAGAGAGAGCTGCTATTGCTGCTGCCACTCCCATTACTTACCATTCCAGGTAATTGTTCCAGTGACTTTTATGGATTCATCATCTGATTTACTCTTATTGTTCCATTACTTCATTTGTTTTGACTCTTATTTATTCTGTTCATTCGTTCTGCTGTATGCACATGCTCATCACACTGCAGGGAGCTTTTGCTTCTCATACATGAACATCTGCAGGCATCTGGTTTGGCTGAAACTGCTGCTTCACTTCTGAAAGAAGCTCAATTGACACCGTTGCCATCCTTGGCTGCCCCTTCATCTCTTGCACACCAAGCCTCCTCGCAAGATGCTCCTTCAGTACAACTCCAGTGGCCTTCAGGTCGTACCTCTGGTGGATTTTTCTCCAGCAGATCAAAGATTGCTTTCCGGGATGAGGACATTAATTTGAAGTGTGATTCAACTTCATCTTTAAAGAAGAAAGCACTTGTTTTCTCGCCCACTTTTGGTTTACAACCAAAAAACCACTTTCATCCCCCAGATTTCCAACCACCATCTACCAGGAAAGTACTCACTAGTTCAAAACCATGTCCTTTACCTGAAAGTGTTTCAGAAACTCCAACTGAATCTATGCTGAAAAGTAACCTTGATACAGAATGTCAATGTAAGACTCCTCTTGTGTTGCCAATGAAAAGAAAGTTATCCGAGTTAAAGGATACTGGTTTGACATTGTCTGGGAAGCGATTCAATACTGGTGATCATGGACCACGGTCTCCAGTTTGTCTGACACCCAATGCTACTCGTAAAAACTGTGTGCTTGCAGAGGCTGCTGCATTGACGCCAACTTCTATTTTAAGGGATCAACATGTTCGAGCAACACCGAGCAGCTTATTCGATTTGTCAGATGACAGCCTATGTGGGAACTCTCATGTGGGACATCTGACACCTTCCTCCCAAGTTGGACTTCTAAATGATCCCCAAGCCAGCAACTCAGAACGTTTAAGTCTCGACACTATAGTTGTTCAGTATCTAAAGCACCAGCATCGTCAATGCCCTGCTCCTATAACAACTCTTCCACCACTTTCTCTTTTACATCCACACGTTTGTCCTATGCCAAAGCGAAGCCTTGATGCGCCATCAAATATCACTTCCCGGCTCGGTACTCGTGAGTTCAGGAGTGTTTATGGTGGAGTCCATGGAAATCGTAGGGATCGCCAGTTCGTTTACAGTAGATTCAGGCCATGGAGAACTTGCAGGGATGATGCCGGAACTTTGTTGACTTGTGTCTCTTTTCTTGGGGACTCCTCCCATATTGCTGTTGGTAGCCATGCTGGGGAGCTAAAAATTTTTGATTCTAACAGCAACAATGTGCTGGACAGCTGCTCAGGCCACCAGCTTCCTGTGACTCTTGTTCAGTCATATTTTTCTGGTGAGACGCAAATGGTTCTCTCATCAAGCTCTCAGGATGTGCGGTTGTGGGATGCCTCTTCTTTCTCAGGTGGGGCTATGCATTCATTTGAAGGCTGCAAGGCTGCTAGGTTCAGCAATTCTGGGAGCATTTTTGCAGCCCTGTCTGCAGATTCCACCCAGCGAGAAATTCTGCTTTATGATATCCAGACCTACCAGTTAGAATTGAAGCTTTCTGATGCCTCAGCTAATTCTACAGGTCGTGGTCATGTATATTCCCTTATACATTTTAGTCCATCTGATACTATGCTGCTTTGGAATGGGGTTTTATGGGATCGGCGGGTTCCGGGTCCTGTTCATCGTTTTGATCAGTTTACAGATTATGGAGGTGGTGGTTTTCATCCTGCTGGGAATGAGGTATGGAACCCTGTTTCTGCCATAGGTTTGTTCTTTTGGTATACTTTTCGATGATGTGTTTTATCAAGTGCTATCTCTTTAAACTTTTCTTTTATAAAGCATTTTCATCAGAAATCATTCAAATTCTTTATAGAGGGTATTTTAAGTCTTAAATTTAGAGGGTTCGCTAGGGTGGTCTGTTTGATTGCGGAGAAGTGCAAATTGAAACTTGTCCTTGAAACTTAAGAAGTTGGGTGGATTGTCCAGTTCTTTCTAATTATTATCGACCTCCTTCTGTTGACTCAGATGAGTGCATGTTTTTAGTTGTTTTGCAATGCAAAATGTAGTTTTACTTTGCATGTTCTGTTAATTGAACCTGTCTTAAATATATTTGCTTTTAATATTTGATTAATAATTTGTCTTTCAACAGGTTATCATAAATTCTGAGGTTTGGGATTTGCGGAAGTTCAGGCTACTTCGAAGTGTGCCTTCTTTAGACCAAACAGCAATAACCTTCAATGCACGTGGGGATGTAATTTATGCAATCCTGAGGAGAAATCTTGAAGATGTGATGTCAGCAGTCAACACCCGTCGTGTGAAGCATCCTCTATTTGCTGCTTTCCGCACATTAGATGCCGTCAACTACTCTGATATTGCCACTATTCCAGTGGATCGATGTGTTCTTGACTTTGCAGCTGAACCGACTGATTCCTTTGTTGGGTTAATTACAATGGATGACCAAGGAGAGATGTTTTCCTCGGCCAGAGTTTACGAAATTGGTCGCCGAAGGCCGACTGATGATGATTCCGATCCTGATGATGCAGAAAGTGATGAGGATGAGGATGATGACGATGACGATGATGATGCTGATGTAGACCCAATACTTGGGCCAGATCTCAATGGGGATGGTGAGAGTGATGCAGATGAAATGAGCAGTGAGGATGATGAAAGTGTGAGTGGGCTTGATGATGATGATGATGATGGGGATTTTGTCATGGATGATGTAGACTTGGATGGTGGAGGTGGGATATTGGAGATTGTGACTGAGGGTGAGGATGATGATGATGACAGCCAGTTGGTTGAATCGTTTAGCAGTGGTGATGAAGAGGATTTTGTTGGAAACGGTTTTGGTTTCTAATTTGATATGATAGGCAAAAATGTTGGTCATAATGCTTTTAGAATAGTGGAAAATGGAAATGTTTGTAATTATTATTGTTCAAGGGTTTTCATTATTATTATGTTTCCCTTTCGCCAATTTTGTTATTTTTGGTTACTATTACTATCAGTTTTGGTTTCTTTGTTTTATTTCCTGTACTTTGATTTTGATGATGAGAGAATAGAATGGTATGAGCTCGCCAATCACAAAAAAATAACAGAGAAAATAACAAAAAGGAGAGGAAGAGAGCTCCAAAACTGGCAAGTTAGTGGTTGTAGTGTGAGATCCAACATGTTTCCTCATCTGTGAAACATGGAAGATAGGATGGACTCTTAGAATCTGGGGGAGGCTCCGGAGGGTATCTACCTGTCCAACCTCGGCTAACACCTTATAAAGGCCCAAATGGAACTTGAGCGGGGAAATGACAATCTCTCTAACTAGCAGGCTACGGCTTCCACTTTGGCATAACCAAGCAAGTAGGGTTGGGGCCGGCTAGCCAAATACTATTTTATATAGTGTGGTGTTGGTTGCTGTACGATGGTTGGAATTGTGCCACCATTGGGCTCAAGGAATCCACTTTGACCAGGCTTTGGGCCTCTTACTTGTCATACGTTAAAGATATGCCTAATGCTAACCACCTCTGTTTTGCCATTTGTCTGTGGATGGTACAAGGATTACATTTTCAATTTAGTGCCAAGTAACTCGAGTAACTCTTTCCAAAACATGCTAGTGAAGATTTATATCGTTCTGAAACGATCTGTTTTGGAACACTATAGAGTCTACAGTAGACGTGGTAATTGAGTGGAATAGTGATAGGTTATTTCGAGTTTAAATTTTTTTTGGTTTAGGTTTATTCGAGTTTAGATTAATTTAGGTTTGGGTTTATTCGGGTTTGGACTAGTTCGGGTTCGGGTTCAGGTCGAGTTCGGATTTAAATATATTTCACATCATTTTTTTATTTTATTTTAAATGTAATCATTTTTACGTAATTTTGAATTCTAAGCCTAGGCACGAATTTAACCTTGTTTGGCCCGAAAAAATCTTAGTTCAGTTCTATGGCCCTATATATGGCCTGAAAAATTTTTGAATTCTAAGCTCAGGGTCGAATTTATCCTAGCCGACCAATTTAAGTACAAATCATTGTTCATAATATTAAAAAGTTATTTTTATTTTAATATTTACATATTTATAATAAATTTAAATAAAATATATTATTTTATTTAAAAAAAATACTATTTTAGGTCGAGCATATTTAAAATTTAAAATCTAAAACCGGGGCTTGATCGTGCCGGGCTTATTGTGTTGGGCAGGCTGTCTAGCCTATGGACAAATAGGCTTGCTCATGGGCAGGTCTAGTTGCTAGTTTAACATGTAATTGTTTTCATTTTTTATATGGTATTATCTATTATGGCTTTAATATTTTTTTAATTATCTTATTACTTTGTTATATTATTATCAGACTCTAATTATCATTACTTTAAATAATAATAATAATAATAATAATA
>JBBYHK010000022.1:19012177-19058976 GCA_038382065.1 Adansonia grandidieri | reverse complement strand
TTACCAATCATAATAATTTATGTAATAGATAATATAACTTATGTAACTATAATATTTATTGATAATTTTAATTTTTTTTAATGATAATAATTTATGTAATTTATAATATATTTATATAATTATAATAATTTTATGTATTATTATGACCCAACGCTCAAAGTGTTATATTTATTCCCTTTTTTTTTTCTCCTTTTTGTCCCTTTTATTATTGCTGTCTTGAACTAGTGTGCCTCCCTTGCTTTTTGAAAGTGCAAGGTGGATATATCACGTGTATATTTTAGGAAGTTGTTGTTCTACTTCTGCAACACGCTACTGGTCCTGCATCAAATCATCATTGAGGACAAATGAATATGACATGCTGACTCATGACTGACAAAGACATTCACAAAAGATCTAGTCATCCTCCACCACCCTTTATCGATACCTATAGATATATATGTTTCAAATTATCAGTACCCTATCGTCCCTGGCAATGGAATATTCTTCTTGGGCACTGTGCTGATGCAATTTGCAAGCTAGGAATGCCATTTTATTCTGATAATCTTTTCGGTTTTGATGGATTCATTTGGGTTGGGTCCAAGCTTTGGCTGGAATGGTCCTTTTTGGTCCTACACTCCTACCCCTATCATACGGACAGTGCAGGCTGCCAATGGAACTATTGCCGAGTTACGAGGCTACTACTGAAAAAGTTGGACCGGACACATTGAATCACAGTGCAAATGTTTTGCAACACATGTCAGGAGCAGTGGCACAACAAGGCTAACAAATAATTTAAGTGATGAGCTTGATTTACTATCGAGGAAATTCTTGCTAATGATTGTGACCATATTTTTCCGTTACATGTCAGTCAACCTAAAATGGATATTGGCCATCAAAAAACTGGTAGAAAAGAATCTGAGATTTCTGTAAATAATGAAACCCTAGATAAAGAAATTAATTTAATTAGGGTATTATCAAAAAATATGAACAAAATAATTAGTGACAAATTGCAGCCAGTTATTGCAAGCTACCATCTGCTTTTTGAGCTGTCTTGATCTCATTCCCTCACTCAAGTTCTTAACCCTGTTAGGACAGGCAATTCACATTTCAAACTGGGGTTCTAGCTGGATTTGTCTCGTCAGAAAATGAAAAAAAAAATTCTGCTAAATAGACTTGATTTGGAATTGACCATATCGGTCTCTTCTGAATCTTTCATTACATAATAATAAATAAACTGATACTCGAGAATCTTGGTCAAAGGTTTTTTTTTTTTTTTTTTTTCTTTTGAAACTGATAAATAATATTGTTTCACATTCCAGGGTTTTCTCTTAAAGCTTCAGAATTGGATGCAACGAACAGATCTTTATCAATGCTTGGAATCTCCTTCATATCAGAAGAACATGGCTGACTACTAATCCTGTCTGCATTGTCTGGATTTTCTCTCACTACTGTAGAAATAATTCTATCCATATCTTGACCATTAATAATTCTAATAGCTTCTGAATCAATCTGGAAACATGGCTCATTCTCATGGAAGGAAACCTCCTTTGAAACAATAGAATTTGATTTGAAACTAACCATATGACCATCCGCATGTCCGTGAACAGCATCAGTAATGTATTCATTCCAGTAGATGACTCAACTTCTTTACTTCTGGGAATTTCTGAATGCAAACTACCGTTAAATGACAGGGAAACTGAACGACCAGGCGAACAAATAGAATATTTTCCAGCTAAACATTTAATTTGTTCCTTTGATCGAGATGTTTTACAAAAGATCTATGGCTCTGTGTATAAACCAAAAACGATCTATGGCAGCGGATCAATTATCATACTATAGTACCACAATATGACAAAACAATGGGTCAGTCTCCATAAATGTTCAGTTATAGGTATTGGAAGACAAAAAGGATCAAATCTCGTAATAACTGCAATTTTATCTCAACAGGTTAATTCACATGAAAACTTCGAGATCTATAACTAGGGTAGAACCTTGCTATATACTTTTTATGAGTAGTTATTGTCAATCTCTAGTTTTTTTTTTTTTTTTTTTTTGATTGGGCATTCTACCTATCAAAATTTCGGGTTAAAAGTCCGTTACAAATTAAGTAATTGATGGCTGCAAAGTAAATCAGAACTTTAAAACGAGAGAAATTAAAGGGCGGGGGGGGGGGAGGGAGAGAGAGAGATAGAGAGAGAACTGTTTTTAAGTGCCAATTCTCGCTGAGGGAGCAAAAAAGGACCAGCTATATGAAAGCATATATGCTCCAACCCTCATAACCTGGAAAAAGATGTAGAACGCAGTTGAGAAAAACACTAGACATGGCATACCATCTTGTAAAGTTTTAAGTGGTTAGATCATAGATGGAGTCTAGCCTCTAGGGAATAGCCGAAGCATCCCATAATTTAGGATTTGGGGTTATTGTCTAGTTGCCACCACAATAATCATTCCATCATTACTCTTACAATTTACGATTCGTCTGTGTTGAGTTGAGCTGCACTATAATTTGGCTTATAATACTATCTATATCTACCCACCGATATACAGCAATTTACCATTCTCGATTACTAAAATAGAACAAAGTGGATATCTACACTGATTGCTCTCTTGGTTCATTTGTGTTAGTAAACTCAATAGAATCTCTCCAGGCAGAAGGGAATAATTCTGGAGTTGTTATACCACTGTGAGTCAAATCACCATTTTCAGCTGCTCTTCCTTGATCTACGAAGAACACTAAATCTGGCTCTGTCTGGTTTGAGTAGCTTGACGGACTTGGTGGAAAGTTAGTATTTGGCGAGGCTTCCGCAATATGAATACTATCATTTTCGCTTTTGTTTCCGAGTCCTTTTGTTTTCTGAAAGTATGAGAGCTAAGGTCTTTCTGATCGATGATTCTTGACAAAATTCCAATTCTTCTCCATATAAGAATTTCAGAATTGAAGCGCAACAACACGTGCCTTTGCTCGTACAGGAACATTGCAGCAAATATGATTAGAGCTGATATTGAAGCCACCCCAGCAATGAAGAACAGATCCAAAAAACTTTCAACACCAAGACTGTTGGAAGAAACCAAGCTGTTGGGGGTAAGACAGCTTTCCTTGTTGAACCATGCGTCTTCAATTTGCTTCATTTTTTCACCCTGGGTAACACTCAGGATAGCCCTCGAAACATCTGCTACAATAATGGAAGTTGTAGGGAAGACCTATTAATTGTAAACAAAATCGGAAAAAAAAAAAAAAGAAGACAGTGCATAGTGTTAGAGAGAAGATTAGAGATTAAGAAGGAACTCACAAAACCGAAGCCATCGGATTTAAATGCTGGTTCGACTTTGGTATATTTACAACAATATTTTGCAAGAAAGAGCTTCAGGTAAGAAATTTCGTCCAAATCAGCAACAATGCCACCATACGCACATCCCTTGACAAAAGCTCATGAAGTTCTTCCGGAGACAGATACGGGATAATCTGGGATTCAGCAAAAGTTAACCCCTTCAGGATTCCCTCAACGAAAGAGCCATGCTGGAAACCAACCTTCTCCCTTTTCTTTAAGAGCTCGTTTATGTAAGTTACGGTAGGCTGGAGCTTTTCAACGGTTAAAAGTGACATCAAACTAGCCGTCTAGCTTTGTGTGAGAATGAGGGTGACGAAATACCAAATGGTTACCACGAATCGGGCCAAGTTACTGACCAGTGTCTCCCCTGCAAGAGCAACAAAGTGAACAATTTTGAAAAAACAAGTGGGTGTTAATAGTAGTTTGTCAAAGTATGTAAATCAAGTGAAAGAATTATTACGATGTGCAAACACCATAATACAGAAGGAGAACCTGAAGCTGGTGCCGGTTTGGTGCAAAGGGGGTCCTCCGAAATCTTCATTTATCCTAGAACCCAGACACCAAATCCGATAAAAATAAAGAAGCAAGCGCTTTTCAGCCAGAGGTCCCATGTCAAAGGTTTCAAGAAAATCCATGCATTCTTCCTCTTGCTATCTCTGATTGGTACAATCATTGATACACCCCATTCATTATGTGGCAATGCGAAGTCTACGAACCATGACCTGTTTGCGACGATCGTTGTATCTCCTACGGCGACGTCGTATACCTGTTCATGGGGGTCAACGAAAATTAAAAATGAAAAAAAGGAAATTCCTTCAAACAAAATCGTAATATAAAAAGATAAGGAGATGTTTTACCCCATTGTACACTTGAAAGATTAAGTCATGGTATGTCCAAGCGCTCTTACCATCAGGCGTTGCAAAGGGAATGAACTCGTAAGTGACGGCATGTGGCATTGCAGGCATTACGGCATTGAAAACATCTATGCAGTATCCGGTGACTGAAGTAGCTGTATGGGAATTAGGATCCCATATTACTCTAACAAATTGACTGAAACCAACCTTCGCTGGAACCCCAATCCTGGATTTCTTCCCATTTGTTCGGATCTCCCAGCCTCTAGGAGGAGGTGGTATCCCCAGGCCGTATAATGGGAACAAGGTTTGGCTTAAAGTAGAACTAGTGCTTTTGTTTGCCAAATTCAATTCTCTTACAAGTCTAGTTTTTGGTGTCCAAAGCCCGACCCTTCTTTCCCCATTTCCATTCACTTTAACTATCTGAAATACTGATGATTGTAGCTGTCCATTAACAAAATGAATGTCTCCAGTAAGACCTCTGAATTTAGTGCTGGACAACACTTGGATAAGTCGTGGACCAATTTGTAAGGCCCAAAAGTTTCAAGGTCTGTTCCCAAACCGCAGGCAACATTAATTCTACTTCTAGCGGAAGTTTCCCATGCAAACATTTCTCAATTGCCTGGAAGCACTTGAGGACAAGGCAAGCTCTCGTTCCTTGGCACAGCTTAATATGGTTTTCATTAGAAGTACCAAAATATTCATTCATAGCCTGGCTAGCTATAATTGACAGATGTGGTACCTTAGCCAGATTGAAGAGTTGGGGAATCCATATTAGATTTGACCTTTGCTTGCAATGTTGTGAGAAGGAAGAAAGTAGAGATCATTTATTTTTTTTCCTGCCCCTACTCTAAGTGGATTTGGCAAAAAGTCCTAACAACCTCGGTTGTTAATAAACGTCTTGTAAGCTAGAGTGTTGATCTTCAATGGGCAATCAAAACCTTTAAGGGTAAAACTTTCAAGTCTATCTTGCTGTGACTCACCTGGAAAGCAAACTATATATTTCATCTGGGAGGAGAGAAACTCAAAGAGACATTCAACCAAAAGGAGAACCTCAGATGGGTTATTTCAACAGGTTGTTGCAGTTGTAAGAACACGTTTCTGTACTGTAAGTATTAGTCACAATACTGTAAATACTTCTTTATGTAGGATGTGGGGTATAAGCCACTATTGAAAATGTAAGGCTATACTGTGATTACTATGGAGCAGATTTTTCTGCTTACTTTTGGATATGAATAAAATTCACTTATCTAAAAAAAATGCACACAAAAAGGAACATTTTTCTCAAAATTGTGAACAATTGGATGGAGTGGATTTTCATGTAGATCCCATAAAATCTTGGCAAGAATGACCAGAAGTCAAATTTCGCCTGGAAGCTGGAATATAGATATTCAAGGTCAAAACACTAAATAAGGGCTATCTTAAGTCTTAATAGAAAATTACTAGCTAGGTGCGGACTGAAGTACTGAATTCATCAGCTCCATTCCAATTATCATCCTACCTTTATACTACTATTTACATTCATCTTTTACTGTTGCTATCATTAAGTGGGAATATCTAAAACAGTATTGCTTATGTGCCTTGTCTGTATTTAGCAAGCTCAATAGAAGATCTTGCTGGCGACGGGAATAGATTTGGAGATGTTGATCTTTATGAAGTCATATCACCAACACAGGAATCCTTGTTCTACAACGGAAACAGTCTGAAAAATCTGTTTGATTTGACAAGCTTGATGGACTTGGCGGGCTGTTAGTGTTTGGCGAGCTTTCTAACAGCACTTATACTGTGAACTCTACAAGTGCTGCTTGTATCCCTCTCAGTTCACATTTTCCAAAAGTATGGGAGCTCAAGTCTTTTTGGTCAAAGATTCTTGACATAATTCGAAGTCTTCTCCACATTGGAGTTTCAAAATGGAAATGAAATAAGACATGCCTTTTTTCATACAAGGACTTGGCTGCAAAAATGATAACTGTTGATTTTCTAGAATAAAAGAAAAAAGAAGAGACAAAACAGATTTGAATAGTGAAGCTAGCTGCATTTTCATTCGCAACTTAAAATATTTTATACAAAATGTGTCTTTAGTACAATTGTTAGAACAACTTACTTGAAGTACGAAACTTTAATTAATAACACCTAACATAAGATGTGTTGACAGCTTTTAACACTTTTGTTAGATTACATTTGCTGATATAGTATAGAAAATCATACTAACTTCAGAGTACCTAGGAAAAATCGTAAAATCTAACACTCCTCTTTGAGATTTTTTTTTTTGAAGACTCCAAGCTTTGCCCTCAAAAACTCAAACCTTGGTTGCAAAATAGCATTAGTCAAGATGTCTACAATTTGACTTTTAAACTTGTAGTGCTTCACCAAATTTTTTAACTTCTCTGATGGCATGGAACTTTAAATTGATATGCTTTGTTCTAACATGCTGAACAAGATTTTTAGTAATTTCAATAACTGACTTATTGTCCACCCAAGGAGGAGTAGGATCAATTGATCTTAGCTCCAAATTTGTTAAAAGCCAAATGGCTTGTTTTGCTGCTGCAGTTGTTGAAACATACTCAGCTTCAATTGAGTATTGAGCCATAATTTCCTATTTCTTAGAATTCGAGCAAAATACACAACTTTTAGAAGGAAAAACATAACTTGAGGTGCTTTTAGAATCATCTACACTTCCTGCCTAATCACTATCTGCATATCCTTCTAGCTTGTTGCTTTCCTTCTTTAAATACCACGAACCACAATGTACCTCAAGACACTTTTAGTTGCTCTATAGTAAACCTGACTTAGAGCTTGCATGAATCTTGAAAGTAAGCTGGCAGCAAACATTATATCTGGTTTGGTAGCAGACAGATATAACAGGCCTTCAATTAAGCTTCTGTAAGCAAAAGCATCAACTGCACCAACATTATCATTCTCGGATAATTTTTCATTCACAACAAGTGAAGTTGCAACAGACTTGTAATTGTCCATCTTGAACTTCTTCAAAACCTTCAATGCATACTTCTTTTCACCTAAATCGAACATTTCAAACTCCTTTTCCATATTCAACTCGAACTGCTTCATGAGGCCTTTATTGTCACCTGTAACAAATAAATCATCAACATAAAGTGACACAACAAGCTACTTCTCATCATCAAGTTTCTTTACATACAAAGTAGCTTCACTCCCACTTTTAATAAATCCTTGATCGAGCATATATGAGTCAATTCTACTATACCAGGCCTTTTGGGCCTAGTTTAACCTCTATAGAGCTTTATAAAGCTTCAGCACTTTCCTTTCACTTTTAGGAGTTTGAAAGCCTTTAGGTTGCTTAACAAAAATCTCCTCATCAAGCAAAACATTTAGGAATGTTGACTTCACATCCAAGTGATACACTTTCTAATCTTTCGTAGTAGCTAAGGCCAATAACAGCCATATAATGTCTAGCCACGGAAGAAAAAATATCTAAGAAATCAATCCCAGGTTGTTGTAAGTACCCTTTAACCACCAACCTGGCCTTGAGCTTATTTATAGAACCATTAGGATTGACCTTAGCTCTATAAACCCATTTCACACCAATCACTTTGTGGTGATCTGGTCTGTTCACTAACTACCGTGTTTCGTTATTCTCAATCATTTTTATTTCTTCATTCGTAGTAGCCTTCCATGCATCTTTCTTGGCAGTATTAGCACGATTTACATGCTTAAATGCTGCTACATTACATCTAGCATACATATCATCCAATGTTTTAAAACCCTTTACTAGAACCTCTGTGTCACTATCAAATTCTTCACTTTGCTTTTGATGCACATCAAGTGGTTGTGATACTACAATTTCATTATTTTCCCAATTCCACTTTGCTACTTCAACAAATTTGACATTTCTATTGGTTACAACCTTCTCGATGGCAACATTGTACAACCTATAACCTTTACTGTTGCTGCTGTAATCCAGAAAAATCTCAATTTTAGCCTTTCTGTCGAGCTTATTTCTCTTTGCTTTTGGTATAAGAAAAAAAGCAAATACATCTAAAGACTCTAGGTAGGGTTATTCACTATTCAGGGAAACCTAAATTAACCGATCGAACTGAATTAATTTGTTTAATCGGTCAACCATTGATTTTAATTCGGTTGGTTATTGGAAGAAAAATTCTTAAAATTTTGGTTATCAGTTAAACTGGTTCAGTTAAGCAAAAATAATCGATTTAGCCATTTTACCAATTTAATGAAACAACATATGTAGTGCCGTTTAAGTTAAATAAATTTTATATATTAAAATAAAACATTTGTTTATTTTTCTACCAAACTCCCTTTTTCCTTATAATGCAAAACCTTAGCCACTTACCTTATTTTCAATTTTTATTTTCTTTCTTTGTTTTATATAGAACAGTACCAGTAGAACCCTAAACTTCATCTTCTTCTCTTCTCTTCTCTTCTCTTTTTTCTTTTTATCTTAATCTCGATCTCTTCACTCTCCACTCTTCGATCTCCAAATCTAAACTCTTTATCTCAATCTCACTTTCAATCATCTCTCATCTCAATGCAGAGACCCATAAAGTCAACATCTCAAGTTCTCAACCCAACACTAGTATCAGCTTTTATGGTTTTTTACTTTTGTAATGTTTTTTTTTTTTTGTTCAAGAGTTACAACTAACAACAGTAACTTATTTTGCTTTCACTGTCGGCAGATCTATCAAGATAATAATACCTTTCACCCCACAGTTTCTTAACAGTTAGCAACCCTCAACCAACCAGCTTTATTCTCCTCAAAAAGCTCTAACAATGTAAGTATTTGTTCTTTCAAAATTAGGTGTGTCATGCATGTTCTTTCTATGGCCATCTTTGTTTAAATTGACTTCTGTATGATCTTATGGCTTGAAAGTTTATTGAAAATCCATCTTATTTCCTTGTAAATGTCTGTTACTAAAGTAAACTCTCCTAATGTTAGGGTTAATACCTCCTAGTTCTGTTGACACAAAGCTTCAAGGAAGTTCAATAGCTGAAGCTTCTAGTGAGCTAAAACAATAATCTGGAGAGTCTCGAAAGAGAAAAGTCATGCCTCCAAGGTCACAAGCATGGTCTGTTTTACCAAATTTGTTATTAGTAAAGGTAACAGAAAGGGTAGATGTAATCACTATGGTAAAGAATTTTGCTGTGATATTAAAAGAAATGGCATTAGCTTACTAAAATATCATATGAACCAATGTAGGAATAATCTTACTAATGTTGACACTGCTCAAGGCCAACTAGTTTTACCTAGTAAAGATGCTGAAGGGGAATGGTATATTACAACTTGGAAATTTATCAAGATACAATTAGAAAAAGTTTAGTAGAAATGATTGAGATTAATGATTTACCTTCTAGGTTTGTAGAAAGTAAATGCTTTAAGAAATTTATGTCTAAGGCATGTCCTATGTTTCATATTCCTTCACAAACTATGGTGACAAAGGTTGTTTATCAAATTTACTTAGATAAGAGGATAAAGTTGAAACAGTATTTGAGAAATTCATGTGCAAGAATCTTTTGTAACTACAGATACGTGGACATCTTTGCAAAAAGTTAATCATTTGTGTCTCACGACTAACTTTATTAATAATGACTGAAAATTGAATAAACTTTTGTCCAATTTCTAATCATAAAGGTGAGGTCGTTGGTAAGTTGATAGAGAAATGCTTGCTTAATTGGGGGGTTGATAAATTTTTTGATGTAATAATTGATAATGCAAGTTCAAATGATGCTGCTATTGGTTATTTGAGAAAGAAATTTGGGTAGAAGGGAGGTTGCATCCTAAATGGTAAATACCTTTACATTAGATGCATTGCACACATTGTGAACTTGATTGTGGTTGATTGTTTAAAAGACACAGAAGCATTTGTTCCATGTGTAAGGGAATCGTGAACTATGTGAGGCAATCCTCAACTAGGTTCCAAAGTTTTAAGGAGTGTGTTAAGATGAAACAAATACAATGCAATAAATCATTGTGTCTTGATGTTATGAGTAGGTGAAACTCTACCTACTTGATGTTAGATACTGCTAAAAAATATAAAAGAGTTTTTGAGAGATTTAAAGAGCTAAATAACAACTTTAGAACTAAACTTGAGTTAAGGGATGGTTAGCCTACTAAGGACAATTGGACAACTATTAAAAACTTAAAGGACTTCTTAGAACACTTCTATGAACTTAATTTGTAAGTTTTTGGCAGTTTTTATGTCACAGCTAATACTTTTTCTGATGAACTTAATAAAATGGATTGTCTTCGTTGAGATGCTCAATTAACGCATGATATTGATGTTGATGTGATGGTCATGAAGATGAAAGATAAATATAACAAATGCTTGGGCAACATTGATAAGATGAATATGCTTGTTTTTGTTGCGATTGTTCTAGATCCTAAGCATAAACTTAAGTACATGGGTTTTGCACTTAAAGCAATGTTTGATGGTGAAAAAGAAACATGAATGGTCCGAAGGTTGAAAAAATTTTTGTATGAATTGTATGACAAGTATAAACCTTCACTTCCAAATAATAGTAGCCAATAAAGTGTGTCAACATTTTCTACAGTAGGGGAACTACAACGAAAAGTGAAAAAGTGTATGAAATCTTGGTATAAGAAGCATATCATTGAATTTGGTGGTAGGGGATCAAAAGTCAGAATTGGATGAGTATCTAAATATGATTACTGAGGAGGATTTTGATGATTTTGATATTTTAGGATGGTGGAAACTAAATAGCCTTAGGTTTCCTATCCTTTTAAAGTTGGCTAGAGATGTGTTAGTTATTCCTATTTCTATTATTGCTTCTACAATTTTAGGAATTAGAGAACTCCTAAATGAATCAATAACATGTTTCCCAATGCTAAATGAGGACATCAACTTTGAAGAATAATTGCAAGATCTTAAGAAAATTGAAAATGGTATATTTATTAAGTTTCTTTAATTTTGTGTACTATAATTCTACAAGTAATTTATAAAGCCTACTATTAACTTGTTTTTCTTTAAGGTATTTAAATTGTTCTTGGAATGCATTCAAGTCTACTGTTAATTCATGAGCTACTTAATTAAAGGGTAATATATCTTTTCTTTTTAAGTTGCAACCTAATTCATTTTATTTGTTATATTTTTGTCAATACTATTATTTTTTGTACATATGTTTTGTAAGACATTTGGATATTTATCAAGATGGATGTGGAAAGCTTTGGGCTTTGTATAACTTGCTACTATTTCTACTTTATGTCTTGCTAGTTGTTGGGATTATGGACTTGTGTTATTGTATAACTACTACACTTCTTTCTTGTGTTGTATTTGTATGTTAACTGTTTAGGGGTAGTACATTACCATCAGGCTGCTACACATTGTTCCCTTATTTGTTAACTACCTTTGTATTGTATGTGTGTGAAAATATTTAGGTAGGCAATAGGCAATGCTTGCTTTTCTTGATTAATTTTATGAGTCAATGTAATGCTTTCATATTATGCTTTTTATGCTTTATTATGCTATGCTTTTACATTTTTGATGGAAAAAGTTTTAGATCTTTGATGGAAAATAGGTGAATAGTCAAATTATTTTGGTTACTAAAAAATCGACCAAATTAATTGAAAATATTTTAGTTTGGTTACCAAACAAGTAATTTGGTTCAGTTAATGATTAAAGGTTTAAGAAATTTGGTTAAATTAATTAATGGTAATTCAATTCGATTATTAACCAAACCGAAAATGAACAGCCTTACTCTAAGATGGTCCATATTGGGCTTTGCATCATACCAAGCTTCATAAGGGGTTTTTCCATTCAATGCTCTTGTAGGCAGCAAATTTAGTAAATACACAAAGGTATTCATAGCCTCAGCCCAAAACCTCTTAAATAGGTTTTTATTTTTTTCAAACAATAAGCGCTTAGCCATCTCCATAATTGATCTTTTTTTTTCACTTCCACCGTTTTGTTAAGAGTGTAACGAACAGCAAGCCATCATTGAATTCCCACTTATTGGTAAATTGTAGTGAAGTATTTTAAAGCATACTTAGTCCTATTATCTAATCTTGACTTTTGTATTAAGCAGCCTATCTCGACTTCCACCATTGTTTTGAACTTCTGAAATGTCTTAAACACTTCAAATTTTTGTTTGAGAAAATATGTCCAGCAAACCCTTGAACAATCATCAATAAAGAGTAAAAAAATACTTGCTGCTATTTAAAGATGATATGCTCATAAGACCACACATATCCGTATGATCAGCTGTACATTCTTTTAAGCTTTCCAGTTGCTCTTTACTGGAAATGGAAGTTTAGTTTGCTTTCCAAATTGGCAACCACTAAACAAATCTTCATGAATGATAGGCAAATCTTGAACAAGGTTTTTAATGCATGTATTTCAAAGTAAAATGGTTGAAATCTTTTGTGCTATAAACCAAAATTATCTACTACACTAGTATAGGCATGTATTTCAGTTTGTTTCCAATCAATAGGAAAGCTTTTGTCTCTAGTACCAACAGTCATCATTACTAGGATATTTGATTCATATATAGTGCATGACAAGTTTTCAAAATGCAAAGCATAATGTTTTTCAAGCATTTGACTCACATTTAACAAGTTTTGGCTAATTTTAGGCATAAAAAAAAATCTAAAATAAACTTGGTACCTAAAATTTTCAACTTTACCATTCTTTTTCCTTTGACATCTACATGTTCTCCATTTCCAATCTTTACTTTAGAGGTGTAAGACTTGTCTAAATCTTTGAAGAGGCTAGCATCATAGGTCAGGTGATTAGTACAGCCACTATCCATAAACCAAGCAGTTTTATTGCTGCTCACTGTATAACAAATGGCCAGAAAGAGTTGTTCTTCTTCTTTCTCAAGTTTCTCACTTGAACTCGTCCTTGTTGGTTTGCTTTATTTTTGCAAACCTTTCTCCATATGGCCAAGCTATTTGCAGGCTCTGCATTTTACTCTTGGTCTAAACCAATAAAAATTTTCTAAATGGTTTCTCTTTTTGTAATAAACACAGGGAGGAAACTTCCTTCTTTTGCTTTCCTATTTTTGGTTGTCTCTTTCCTTATTCTCTTTACCTTTACTTATCTTTTTTTTTTTACTTATGTTGTTATTGGCATTCTTCTCTTTAAGCTTTGCTTGAAAAGCTTATTCAATTAAGTCTTCAAGTCTAATGGCCTTCTTATGTTCCAAAGCTTGAAGAGTATTTACAACTTCTATCAACATGAATTTGAAAATTTCTTTTAAATCTTCTAAGAAGGAAATCTTAGACTCAAACCTCTCAAGGACACTTACTAGTACTTTTTAACTATTTTTTTGTTTGGCACCTCCTCGCTAGGAAACCTGAGTTAGTTTACCACCTTGGTAAGCCTATCATAGATTCAGCACTATTTCAATTTCCTTCATCCTGAGAACCTCAAACTCTCTTCATAGATTCAGTACCTGGATCTATATTGTTCTATCATTACCTTAAAACTCCTCTTTAAGGTTGTCCTAAGCTTCCTTGGCTATTCCACAAGTCATAATCTTTGTGAAAATCACATCAAAGACAACAAAATGTATGCAAGACAAGGCCTTATATTTCTTTGCTACCTCCTCACTATATTGCTTCGTATTAGCAATGGTAGAATTTGCTTATTTCCATAGCATCTCACAAGTCAAAGGCTCTCAAATAAACCTTTATCTTCACTGCCTAAATAGAGTAGTTTTCTTTTGTAAAAACAGAAGGTGTAGAAGTTCCAAAATTGCTAAAAGCCATGAATAAGGTTCGAATGTGTTAAGGATTGTATGAGAGAAAAGTTTTCTAGTTTTTTTTTTTTCATTCATACACAATCCCTTAAAAACTCTAAATAAGCTCTGATACCATGTTGATCTTCTTAAATAAAAGAAAAAACTATAAGACAAAACAAGTTTGACTATTAAAGCTAACTGCATTTTCATTCACAACTTAAAACATTTTTATACAAAATGTCTTTAATATAGTTGTTAGAGCAACTTCATTATAGTGGGAAGCTTTAGCTAATAGATATGTTAACAACTTTCAACACTTCTGTCAGGTTACATTTATTGACATAATATAAAAAAGCATACTAGCTTCAAAGTACTTAGGGAAAATCTCAAAATCTAACTTGAGAGTTTATATGGATGCAACCTAGCAATGAGAAGCGGGCCCCAAAAGCTCTCAAGACTAAGGGTAGGTAATGTTCCATGAATTCATCAGGAATTTGCTAGAAGCCAATCAAAATGAAGGTCGAAAACTTGTTTAGAAACGTCGATATAGTATTTAAATTTTTTTATGGTTCTGAAGAAAAGGAAAAGAGAAAGCTGCAGTGGGATTGCAATCCATGAGAGAGGCAAGGAAATAGGTTCGCAGAGAGCAGAATGGCCATCGTGCTTGCTTTCCATCGCTGGATTGTGAATTATGTTTCGTATTTCTTATTTTCCCAAACTCCGTTCTCTTGTTTTGAGTCTTCCTCTTTCATCGCCTATTTTTCGTTATTTGCTTCATATAATGTCATGGATACTGAAGCATTTTAATGGATGGCTAGTTGAGCTCGTGCTTTTTAAGTGATTTTGGGCCATAATTGGATAGTCAAGTTTCAAGGGCCCTTGGTTTCAATTAATGCAGCCTACATTGGTTTAGTGGGTAGGCACAGATAAATGAAATTAATTAAAACGAAGACTTGTCTTTTGTTAAACAAAACATAGGTGGGTGCTTTAATTTAAGGTTTTAATTAATTAGTGCAGCCTACAAGAATAAGTTCTGATTTAATTTGCATTTTGTTCTCGATTTTTGTGTTGTGTTACGACAAAAAGATTATTCCAAGTTTAATTAATAGACTAGTTTGTTTACAGGCTAACCTTTTATTAAAATTAAGTGAAACGAATATGGCCCAATCCAAATACCTCGTCCAATTTAATATCATTATTTGATGTCACAGAACTAAGTACTTACAACTACAATTTCCTACGAAAATGAGATGTGATTGGGAGCTTCTACTGTGCGCTCCTTAGGGAGCGCTTGCAGTAAACTCCCCCATGGCAACCAGTTATACTGGTTGCTATGTTTAATTTTTTTTTTTACATATATTATTCTATAATATAATATAAAATTATTAGAATTACATAAATATATTACAAGTTACATAAATATTTATGATTAAAAGAAATTATCAATAAATATTATAGTTACATAAATTACGTTATCTATTACATAAATTATTATGATTGATAAAAGAAATTTGTATTGCATATTTTTATTATAATTACACATATATATTATTTATTTATATAAATTATGATAAAATATAATAAAGGTTATAATACATAAATTTATTATATTTACATGAAACTTTTATAAGTTACAATAATATATTACTAATAGATAATAAAAAATAGTATTACATAAAATATTATAGGTACATAAATTATATCATCTAACTACATAAGTTTATCATGATAGGTAATATAATTCAATCTTATACATCTTTTCTTACAATTACACATATACGTTATACAACACATAAATTATAATAAAAGATAAAAAAATTGAAAAACATAAATTTATTATATTTACATAAAAATTTTATAAGTTATATAAATATAGTAGCAAAGATAATAGAAAATAGTATTATTAAAATATAAAAGTTATATAAAGTATATTATCTATTACATAAGTTTATTATCATATATAATAAAACCATGTATTATGCATTTTTATTATCATTACACAATATACATATACATTATATATTACATAAACACATTACAATTTTAATAATATTTCATGTAAAATTGTAATATTTGTATGTAATCAAGTAATATTTATATATAATTTATTACATACAAATATTACCTTCAAAGATTCTTTACAGAAATACATTATCTATAATATATATTACATACAAACATTATCTATAGTTTAATAATTTATGTAAATTATAATATTTATAAATAATTTTCATAATCTTTAGTTGTAATTCTTATCAACTAACAAAAATTTAAATTTTATCATAAAATTTTTTTTTATTGATATAATATAATTATTACTAATATTAGCAAATATATTATTAAAATAAAAAATATAAAAATATTTTGACTTTCAAAACTAGTAAAAATATTATTTTCATACATATATAATATATTTAATAGAAACAAAAATAATTTATAAAAAAATTATACTTTATTTTTTATTTTATATAAATATATTATAGTTTTGGTAATGTTTTATGTAAACTTGTAATGTTTATATGCAATCTGATAATGTTTGTATGTAAAAAAATTACATATAAATATTACCTTAAAAGATTATTTACATACATACATTACTTATAATATATATTACATACAAACATTACTTTCACTCTAATGTTATGTGCAATTCTTCTAATCTTTAGTTGTAATTCTTACTAAATAATTAAAATATATATTTTATCATAATAATTTTTTTAATATAATATAATTATTACTAATATACATAAATAAATTAGTTTATGAAAATGTTATTACTAATATGATTAGTTTATATATAATTGTTACTAATATACACAAATAAAAATATAAAAAAAAAATTATTTTTTATTTTAATAATTTATTTGGGTATATTAGTAATAATTATATTTTATTAATAAAAAATAATTCTATGATAAAATATATAATTTTTTGTTAATTGATAAATTATAGCTAAAGATTATAGAAATTACATGCAAATATTACAATTTACATAATGGACCATCAATTTTGTGATTTACATGTAAAATGTGGTTCTATCAAACATAAAGCATTACCTAATTAAGATATTAAATTCGTATATTCATATATTATTCATGTATTTTACCGTATCATAATCATCTTTAAGGTGTTTTATAATTATATAAATTTTCATACATGATAATTTTTATTAAAATATTAAAAATATTTTTATATTAATATTTTTATATTTATGTAATTAAATTTAAATAAAAATATTTTATTAATTAAATAATGATTCGAGATAAAAATAAATCCAAAATCTAAATTCTTATAATCCACATAATAACAAATTTATATAATAAAATTTAATAATATTAATTTTTAAAAAATATTTTAATAATAAATTATTTTATAAAATAAAAAATTATTTAAAATCTATCAACCGATTAAACCGGTTGAAAAGGTCATGTATACCCCAGACGTGATGAAACACATGTCCACCACGTCAGGAAAGCTCATATTAAAGAGCTTCTCTAGAATTTTTCGATGTGATTCTTTTCCCAATCCTTCGCCGTAGAAGTTTAGTTTCCTACCAAGTACATCATTTTCGTACTACAAAGTTCTAGATGCCAACTAATTAAAGGATTTACCTGACATAAGATTAATATTATATATATATATATATATATATATATATATATCTTAAGCGTCTGCAACCACGGAAACAAGCATGCTGATAAATCTAAATTTGGACCCTTCCAGCAATATATTAATTTGTGCCGAAGGCAAAAGAATTTGCATCAATAACCAAGATGCTTAGAACATGGAAATATTTAGTAATATATATAAATATATAATTAACATTTATAAAGGAAAAATTCATTAATTTCAACTACTCTATAATTAGCTCCAATTCGATTTTCTAAAGCTGTTCATCTAAATGGGATGTTTACCTTGGAAACACAAGGAAAATCTTCAATGCAATAATACTATTAGCCATGCTTCTTTTTTACAGATTGAGACGAGGAAGCCTTATTTTTTACACCAAAATCTGCAGATATTGTGTGCATCAATGGTGACATAATCACCTGTAAAATAATGATATAGATACAGTATATGTAGTAGTTGCTAGTAATAATTCCATGCTTATCACGTGATTTGTAATTACATGATATCTATCTATCTAGCTATCGGCTAATTATTATAGTGTAGTATATATTTCCTTGTACATTAGCATTGATCACCTTTAAAAATGGTGCTACAGCCTCTAATTATGATTGGGAATATTATATATTATTTATTTATGCAACAAAGATTATTTATACATGGTTGATAAAACAAAGGTTAAAGTACAAAACAAAAGTGGCATTTGATTACAATAATATTATAAAGTTGGTGACAACCATCATATTTAATCAAGAATAAGAAAAAGTTAGAGGCAGATTTTTCAGGTTCAAGTGGTTTTAATTAGGGTGAAAAGAAACGATAATAACAATAGATAAATTCTAAAAAAATAAAAAATGCAAAATGTGAAAGCTTCAAAATGGATGCAGATGACTGGCGAGGGACGAAGCATTAATAATTATGCAAAGGTATAATTAAATATAGCAAACTATTTAAGCATATTATAATTTATAAATCTTTTGCTGGAATGGGAACAATGGGTTTATCCCATGAACAATATCTAATTAAAATTAAGGTGAGAAGAGAACTGAAGCAGAAATTTAAGCGCCTTGTAATGTTACCAGCTGGTTTATGAAATTAATTTATGGTGGCCCACAAATTAAGCTAGAAGGTTTAGTGTTAATTTTTTTTCTTAAAAAAAAAAAAAGAAAAGAAAAGACTATATTGTGGCCAATATTACGCAAGCTGGCCATTGATCAATATCTTTTCTGTGAATAATAAGTGCCGACGGTCTGTCTGTCTGTCAATGCAAAATCGTTGTCCGAATTCGTGATGAGTTTACCATATATATAGTCGACGGATAGAGAAAGGGCAGTGCGAAAGCAAGTCTAAGAGGGCTCCTGCAAATTTGTTGTCCAACTAGATTTCACGGGTTAACCTGTTTGATCCTGCGAATATATATTGATCAACTAACTCGATCGATTCGTTTAATATAATGTCCAACCAGGGTGAGCCATTGCTCGTGCTTTTTAGACGCAAATCGGGTCAAACCATCGAAGATTGCCCTGCACTGCCCTGCCCTGCCCAACTCCATTTATCGTATGATTTAACTTACCAACGCCTAGGAAATGGTTTTTTTTTTTTTTGCACTCAACAATCTCACACTAAAGTTCGCATGTCATTGACTCTCTCTCTCTCTTTAATGACACATTGACTCATTTTTTAGCCACGCAAACAGATACTTGTAGGATTTGCCTATTGTGTGGTGAAAACTCATTAATTTTTCGGTTTTATGACAGAAAAAAAGTAATCCTAATATTGAACTGGAAAAATCTGCTCATTAGATATGTGATTTTAGTAAGTTGAAAACATGATTTTTTCCAGCTCATGTTATTAATTGCATTTAAATGATCACTGATCACAACTTATGCAAGAGAATCGCAGAAGGCATCTTGATCCTATTTCCTGGCTATCGTCAACGCAACCAAGAGCCCACCGACCCTTCACCTGATTCTTTACTCCCAGCTTAAAAACTGAAGCTTTTCTGTCACTTTGTCCTGCACATACATTCATAACACTAACACTGCCGCAGCTTTTGCCTTATGGACCCTATACAATACAAATACACAATCCATACCCTACGTGCGCAGTTTCCAACATGGCCAGAACTTCCTCCAGATATAGATATGGGGTATCAATTGAAATTCCTATTATTTATGCATGCCCCAGAAAATGATGAGCATTTATTTTAATAGAACTGTTCCAGTTGTGCCCTCTTAAGATGTTAAAAAAAAAAAAGCCACCTTATCCATAATATGCAGGCTGCAGCCAGGTAGCTAGCGGCAGCATCATATATCTCAGAGACTTCTTGCTACTTGATCTAGGTTTTATCCCATCTATTGCTCAATAAATTTCACCTGGCTTTCTTTCCGATGACAAAAGTATCTTTGTGTAGTTAAACCTAGCCAGCCTTGCCATTAAATGGATGATTATGTAATTATCTCGTAATGAACAAGATCACCTACTTGAATCTGATCATTAATATAATTTTTTTAAAAATTTTATAGCATATCTTTCACGGACTTTATCATTTAAATGTTAACAAATAGTAATTAAGAGTTTATATATGCGTGTATATATATATATATAAATCAAGATCTTTATAAACTTTATAAATATAATAATAATAATAATAATAATATATTTTAAACAAAAACTGATTAGCATGTATGACGTACACTAATAAAACCACCAGAGATTGTTATCACTTAACCCAGAAACTAAATGAGTGATAGCGATGGATCCATCAGCAATCAGAAGTTAGTGCATTTTAACTGTAGCCCAAGGTAAATACGGAATGGAACCCAGGCAAACACGCAAGTACCTTCTTGCATATATATACAATGGGTTAATTCAATTGTTTCGAAAGGCAAGATTAATCTTTTCCACCTTACCTTCGACAGTGGAGTCTTTGAATGAAAACTCCATTTTTCTTCAAACATTAAATTATAATAAAGCAAAAGTGATGAATTGATTACTTATCGTTTTTCTAAGCCCACTCTTGCTAAAACAAAATAATGTCTTCAAATGATTCCATCCATGTATTCATTATAAATGCTCTCCTCTTTTATTTATTAACTTAAACTTTTATTTTTTTTAATTTTAAATTTTTGGGCATTATTGTTAGATATATTGGAGATTGAGGAAATATCTATTACAAGTCACAATAATCTCCCTCCCGATTGAAAATAATTAGTGTCATGCAGCAATTAAATCAAGATGCTGGGTTTGATACTAGACTTTGGGGCTAGAAGAATATTGTTTGACGATCAAGTAAAATCAGTTTTTTCGTTTTGTGTTAGCAAGCAGCAACAACATCGGAATATTAGATTAGATAAAAATCGCTCCTTGATTCCAACTTAAAACCAGCGTGGGATTGGCCACTTTGACCCCATTTACGTCTGTTCATGTGTTGGAACTCGGCATCAATGCCTTCGATCGGCTAAACATGAATCCTGTTACAGTCACGACTCACAAAATTAGTGTTTTTATTGATTGTAAAGATTTGATTTGAACTGAAAGAGTAGAACCAGCGTCCACATGCTCTCACATCAGGTTAGATAGAACGCACACCTTTTAAGCTGGGTGTACTATATTAAATCTTAATTATTGACAAAAAAATAAAAACTCAAATTTATGCAAGGAAAATGCTAGGCTATACTCTCATGACACAGAGCTACAATTGGTGGTTCTTTCTGGGCACGACCAGGACGCTACCATGGTCCGTTGGGTCACTATCCAGACTCTGAGGATCTGAGCCAACATCCAGCCAAGCGCACCCCCGGCCATCGTTATTGGAGTTAAAAACAACATAAACAGGGCCAAGTCCGTGATCTTAAATCAAAACGCCGAAATTTCTCTGACGCTTCTTTTTCTTTTCTTTCTTTTGTCTTTTTTTTTTTTAATTTCCCTCACTTTCCCCTGCTTATAAATAAGTCTTAACTCACCGTCTCTCTTCCTCATGTTCACGCCCTCCACCTTCTTTTCCTCTGCCCAAAAACCCTCCACCTTCTCTCTTAACAAGATAAATCTATACAAATAAACACACCAAAAAAAAAAAAAAAAAAGAGGCCCATTGGCAGCGTTAACTCAGTTAAAACAGCAAGCGAAGCCTCATTGTCACCCTCAGAAATGGCGCAACCACGCTCCCCATGGCACTCCCCTGTGCCCTACCTCTTTGGAGGGCTAGCAGCGATGCTGGGTCTCATTTCTTTTGCTCTTTTGATTTTAGCTTGCTCCTACTGGCGAATTTCTGGTCGTTTGGACAACAACAATGAAGGAGTTGATGCCGAAGGGGAGGTTGAAAGCGGTGAAAAAGAGGGTGCGTCAAACAAGCAGGTGAAGGTTTATGAGGAGAAGGTTTTGGTGATAATGGCTGGTGAGGAGAAACCTACCTTCTTGGCTACGCCTGTGTCCACTAAAGCATCCTATTTTGGTAATGAACATGGTAAGTTCGAGGACAAGGAAGGATCAGAGAAAGCTGAAAGTGGTGGGAAAGTTAAAGAAGAGAGGGGTGATGATGATCATGACCAATGCCAGCAGTAACAGAAAGAAAACTCGGAGAACCATCATGAGAGCCAACAAACCCAACCCAAGACAAAAATTTAACCAGTTAGATAAATGTATAAAATAAAATAAAAATCTTTGATTGGAGTTTTTTTTTCAATGAGAGAAATGATATGTTTTATTTAATCAATGAGTCCAACAAAAACAAACAATTATACAATTCATAATTTCAATTAAATTAATATATTTTTTTATTTAAATATTCAAACTGAATAGAAAATTAAATTTAATAATTTAAATGGTAAGGTAATTTATTTAATTAAATGACTTTTATAGAATAAGGATGGAATTTAATAATAATAGAATTTTCTAATTTCTAATTAAAATTTTTAATTCTAAAATAATAAATAAACAGAGAGCTCTTATTAAGTTTATCTAATCAAAATCGATAACTTATTTGATTCGAGAAAATAAAATAAAATAAAATCAAACCCATCAAAAATCCAATTGAATTATATTAAACCGGATTATTTTAAAATTTTGCTTTATTATTTTAAATTTCAAAATTCTTTAATAATAAGATTGGAAATATTACACTTTATATCCATTAAGTTGGGGGTTTAATTATTATATTTGCTAATTGAGTGGATCTATATCTAGCGACCCAGCCCACTTTACCTTAAGGATCTTTTCTAATTAATTTCTGTTTTTGTGTTGGAACATTTTTGGAGTTCATGGTTTAGCAGTATAACTATTCTTAGAAGTAGACATCAGGTTGGCTCGCATGAATGAGCCATATCAAATGGGCTTTGGTCTCGGCTCATTTACCCCCTTGTGACTTATATTAAATAGGTAGTGTAGCCCAATCTTAATGATAAGTGAAATATTCTTTCCCCTTTTTTTTTAAAGAAATTCAGTAATATATTAGTAATCATGATTATGTCTGTGCTTAATCTGGATGGAGAACAGTGATAAACACAATTAAATAGATGAATATATCAATAGAAAATCCTAAAAGCTAAAGGGAAAGAAAAAATTTGAACGGCCCATAGTGTAGTCAAAATACATCTGTACACTGCCAAATTGCACGTAAATGAGTGGAGGACAATATGGTGATGAGCTTGCTTTTTTTCAATTTCATCCCATCTAGGGTGATTATAAATGTTAATGATTCTTAACAAGTAGGATACCATATAAAACTACGAAAATGACAGATTGCACCATTATTAATTAATAATTAATCAATTAATATTATACAGAGCAGCATTAATTTTTCTTTGACTATATATATATATATAAATATATGTTTCAAGTGTTGAAGAACACCAGTAGTAAAGTGGCAAGCAACATGAAGATGAAGGGCTCATATATCCCTCTCCTACTAGTATTTTTCCTTATCTTATCACCTGCTAATTATGGTATGATTAATGAATATATATATATATATGTGTGTATAATATATTCTTTAATTTCTCATTTTCTTTTGTTCTTCGCCGAGCTTATTGTTGTGTTGTGTTTTGTTTTGTTTTTTGGGATTATTGGAAAAAAAAACAGGTGAATTAACCGAAGCATGCAAGAAACATCAAATTCATCTTCTGAATTGCTCGCATGAGGCATGCGTGCAAAGCTGCGTCGAGATGTATGGTGAAAGTATCAATGGGGGATGCATCGATAGCCAGACTTGTTGTTGCAATATTGATCAGAAGAAGATGGAGTGAAATACTAGTTAATTTTACAGTAGTTCTTTTGATCCAAAACATGTCCAAGAGTTCCAATAAAATAAATAAATGTCCAAAAATAGATTATGAAAAGATAGAAGCGGTTGTTTATTTCCACATCCTTCCTTTCTCAATATTGCCTCTGCCTCTTCTCTCTTTTTCTTCTACTAATTACCATTTCATTACTTATTTTTATTTGTTTTAGTTGAAAGAGACAGTATTAAGCAAGTCCCAATGATACAGTTATGTAAAAGCAGAAGCTTTGAATGGATTCTGGTAAATGGTAAATAGTAAAAACTACCACACTAAAATAAAGCTTGGAATCTGAAATGATTTGAAACGGTCTTTAATTATGTTTATTTGGGGCCACCGTTATCCAGTTAGTCTACATTGACTATGAGGTATCTTTATTTAGCTTTATTTTCTCGAGGAAACACCCCATTACATTTGATGTAGATAGGATGAACAGAAAGGTGCAATTACAATAGCCCTAATTTTTGCAAACAAGCAGGTGAACACTATGTCTCCTCTATAGTCGAGTATTTAAAAGTGGAAAATTTGACATTAATAGTGTAAAGTATTACTCCCCAAACCTTGATCTTTCAATTTTTTATTTTTATTTTTTTTACAAAATTTTAAACTCAGTGTTCTAACTGCTGCTGCTTTTGTTTTGAAGCTTGTTTACTACACTGATGATGGGCTATGCTCTGTGTCTAAATAGCGTAGCATGCAGTTGCTGTTGAACTGAATTAATTAAATGAGTTAATGCTGGGGTAGTTGAGTCTTGTCTCTGTGCTGTGCCTTCATCATCTGCAATCCGCACAAGTGAGAATAATCAATGAAAAGAGATGGTAAGGGTAGATTATAGATTTAGTTAAAAATAGTTAAGAATGAAGAGCCAGCTGCATGCCTTTCCAACTACCAAAAGCTATAATAATAATAATAATAATAATAACTAGGAATAGAAAAACTAGTTTCATTTCATGACCTCAGGGCTCTGGCTCTGCATATGCGTGACATTCAGCCTTCTTTTCTTTTTCTTTTAGTTTTTCCTCTTCTCTGTATCTGGTGGGTTCCCCAATTAATTGAGATTGGGACAATTTAAGGTTGGTCGTTGGGACGGTGCATCTTTTTCTTTGCTTTTCTTTTCTTTTGTTATGTTCCTGCCTGATTTTAAACGTGACTATATTTTTTTTCATTGCAATTTGCAAACACTACAGTATCAATTATCAAATACTCATGCCCCACAGCTTAATATTAATAAATCAACAAATAGTGTACAGTATCATATTGAGACTCCCGAAGACAAATGTTTCCTTTTCCCAACTGAAAATCTTTTTCTTTTATGTAATATATATATATATGTAAGTCAGTCACCCTCAGCATTTATAATTTTTAAAACATCTTATGTGTGGTTCAACAAAATGGTGCAAATCATTGGGGATTTCTGTAAAATTTGAGAGTGTAATCGCAGTAGTAGACTAATAGTGTAGGTGGGTGAATTGGGCATATCAGATGCTTGCATGAATAATCAATTTAGAAAGCATAAAAAAGGAAAAAAAAAAAAGAAGTAGATTAAGGTAATGTTTTTATTACTACCAGTAAAAATAAAGGTTAAAAAAATTGGGAATTTAATTATAGCATTACATATATGAATTGGCTTGTTTTGCTTTGCACCCAAAAAAAGGGAAAAACAGTGAGTGTCATATTATTTGTGTGATCGCTCTCGAACCCCCCCCCCAACTGTGAATCCATAATTAGATTTTGCTCTGTCATATTCATATAATATTTTTATATTATTTATTTATTTATATCAAATGTTATTATATTAATTATATTATTTATCATATTTTATCATTTTTATATGGTATGTTTTCACGTAACTAGTGTATCAATATCAAACAATAATAAAATAAGCAACTCAATGAGCAAATAAATAAATAAATAAATAAAATAAGCAACTTTCTCTAGTGGGCTCCTCCACCCCTTCAATAGAAAATGACGAGTCTCCGCACCGTCCGACGATCCATCCATGCCATCCACCCTTCCTAGGCAGGGCAAGGCTACAATTTTCAACCCCGTCGTAATAATAAAAATGTTTTTATTTCGGCTAAGCCTCTTCCATGTGTTTACCTCCCATTGGCCATATCCTAGATCTTCAATGGCCCACCAGATAGACTCCTTCCCACGCATTCTCATCATCTACAACTTCAACATCCAACTTAGCCAAACCCAAGTCCTCACTCCTCGCTTTTCTCTTCCCTTCGCTCCCCAAAAAAATACATACATACAAAGGAACCCAACCTAACTCAACTCACTGACAGACAGACAGACAGACAGACGGACGGACAGAGAGAAAGAAAGAAAACTTAGTTGTGGAAATGGCTTCCAAGCTGTGTGACTCTTGCAAATCAGCTACCGCAACCCTCTTCTGCCAGCCAGACTCTGCGTTCCTCTGCTCCAACTGTGACTCCAAAATCCACGCGGCCAACAAGCACGCCTCGCGTCGCACTCGGCTTTGGCTATGTGAGGTCTGCGAGCAAGCGCCTGCTCATGTCACCTGCAAGGCCGATGCGGCGGTTCTCTGCATCACCTGCGACCGAGACATCCACTCCGCCAACCCCCTCGCCCGCCGACACGAGCGCCTTCCCATCACCCCCTTCTACGATTCCGTCCAGCACAACGGAGCCCCGAACATTCTGGACGAGCGTTACTTCTCCAACGTGGATGCAGACGCTGACGTCAGCAGGGAAGAAGCGGAGGCTGCGTCGTGGCTGCTTCCCAAGCCTAACCATAAGGCTGTGGAGAGCCCGGACGTGAACACGGGGCAGTACATTTTCTCAGATATGGATCCGTATCTGGATATGGATTATGGGCCTGTGGATCCGAAAATGGAAGCCGAGGAGCAGAACAGCTCAGGAACTGACGGAGTTGTACCTGTCCGAAGCAAGAGCGTCCAAGCTCCGCTGGTTAACGATCACTGCTTCGACTTGGACTTCACCGGATCCAAACCCTTTGCTTATAGCTATAATCCTCACTGCCCTAGCCACAGCGTAAGCAAAGCAGCTTTGAAAATTGAGCTGTTACCAAGTATTATTATTATTATAATTTTAAGTAAAAGTTTGCATTTTTTTTTTTCAATTTTGATTTGTAGGTTTCATCATCATCGTTGGATGTCGGGGTGGTACCAGATGGTGGTACGATGGCGGACATTTCAAACCCGTACGGGAAAGGGAGGGAGTCAAGGCATCAGAAGGTGCAGCTTTCATCAGCAGACAGAGAAGCGAGGGTGCTGAGGTATAGGGAGAAGAGAAAGAACAGAAAATTCGAGAAGACAATCCGTTACGCATCTAGAAAAGCTTACGCAGAGATGCGGCCTAGGATTAAAGGACGGTTCGCGAAGCGCACTGATATCCAAGTAGAAGAAGTCGATGGTAGTCGTAACATGTATGGATTCGGAGTGGTTCCTTCATTTTAAAGTTAACCTCTCCTATCTGTTGTGCTGCAGCACCATTGTATTTGTATGTTAAATTTCGAGTTTTTAATCCTCGAATGTTTTTACTTCACTTCACTAGCAGTGACTGCTTATTTATGTCTTTCACTCCTTTCCTACTAAGGGTGTTTTTTTTTTTTTTTTTGTGGGGGGGGGGGGGGGTTATCCTTTTGTTTTTTTAATAAATATGTATGTATTGTTGCAGCTTCTTACATATAATGTTGTTGTATATAAGTAGGAGAGGATGAAGAAGGTGTTGTGAATCTGGACCATTGATTTTGTGCAGGTTTATTTCTCTTCTTTTCCCTCTTGCTTTCTTTTTAGGGTTTAAACAAAATTTACTCTATATATACTTATATGTTGTGGATGGTGATGACGATGATCTGGTGTTCGGAAGTAAAAATTTTTTCCCCCTTTTTGTGTTGTATCACAGTGAGTGGGGGTTATCTCAATCTGCAACTCCATTGGGCATTGGCATTGAATTGAATAATAAAAATTAACTCAAAATATGGAGAGGGTAGTCAAAGACACTATTGTTTCATTTCTCTCTAACCTTCTCCCGTTGCTTCAGAAAAGATAAGAGCGCCAACGGTAAGAGCTAATTCAGTTAAATCAATGGGACGTGGGAGCCTTCCTAAAAGGAAGAATTGACTGTCCTTGTTGCTTAGGACTTTTCTTTTTTAAAGTCCAAAGAGATTTCTTGCTGAGTACTCCCTCATTAAGGAATGTTCGCTTATTGGTGCTGAGTAAAGTTTTCGTGTGATCGACTGCCGGGTTGAATAAACAATCCATGATCTAATGATCCTTTAAGGTACCGCAAAATACGTTTGACGGCCTCTAGTCAAAGAGGAAATCTTGTGGTCAAATCTAGTAATAGAGTGAGCGCCAGCAACCTCAATCTTAGAAAAAAAAAATTTACTGCCAAAAAAGACAATGCTATGGCAGTACCCATGGAAATGAAGAAAATCACTGGACTGAAACCAAGTGCTTTGGCATTTCTAATAGGAAGTTGAGCGGGGGCATGCCTCAAGGAAAGGACTCTGTCTCTCGGGTATCTATCAACGTATAGAGATCTTGCCTCTGTCGCTGCATGGAGTTATCTTCGTACTCAATCTCACATAAATATTGAACTGCACGTGGAACGTGCATCCAGCAAGAATCTAACCTGTGCTACCTTTTTGAATCTGGAATGCTTGGGTTGGATGGTTACGTAAGGCTTAGAAATATCATAAAAATGGGAACCCTGACTTGCTTTACTCATGAATTCTTTTTTGTTTCCTGATAAAAATTGAATTGATGAATGCTTTGCTTTCAGTTTCAGATGTTTATTAACCTAGTTTAGTTTAATTTCAGCAAAGGCTGAGTCCATTTATTTCTGTTCTTTGCCTGCTGACTGCTATGCTGCCACCTTCTCATTCTCCTCTTTTTCTTCTTTTATTACTTATTTATGGGAAGAAGGAAGCTAGTGCTTCATTTGTTTTAATCTATATTTAGTAAGAGCGACAGAGAAATGAAGGTTGTTTTCCTTCATTTAATAGGGCTTAAGTTAAAAGAAGGAAAATAAGTTAGTTTGCAACTTAATTTCCATTATTATTATTCTCTTAAAAACAATCATTTTATCATTAAGTAGGACAAAAATGAAAGAAAAAATATCCTCTCCTTGATTTTTCCTGAGTGAGTTCTGACTAATTTGACTCGACCTAACTAACATCTTATAACGGAGGTAGAACTCTCTCAACAGAGATATTTCCATATACAAAACTCAAACCCAAGACTTTACAGGGGAAGGAAGTACTCACCTCTCGCTTGATGATTGAATTAAAATTAATCATTTTATTTACTAGCTATATACAATAACTGGTACTATCAACTCTCAACCTTTTTTCGCATTTTTCTTTTATGTATGACATACATCATCAGAGAGGCAAAGTTCCCTCATTTTCCTCACTTTATTGTTTTCTCACTTCTCTTCCTTCGGCTTTGGCTTTGGCTTTGGCTTTGGCTTTGCTTTCTTTACTCCTATGAAACCAAACAATGTGAATGAAGAAGTGTGATATTATGGGGATAATGCGTTAAGTAAAGTTGATTTCGATACTTTTGGAAGATTAAGATGTATGAAATGTTGGGGTAAAGACAAAAGGGAGGGAGGCGTTGGAGAATGGAGATGATGATGATGAGGAGGAGGGTGACTTCACTTCCACTTTGCAACTTTCATCATGGCACGGGTTAGAGCTTCTTATCGTAATGGTCAAATACTAGCACAACAAAATCTCTTTTTTTAACTATTCGACCATATTCATCACTACCTTATCATTAACATTACATAATTTAAAATTAAATCTTAAATTTCCTTTTCTAAGGTTTCAATTCTTTTGTAGTCCAGAAGATAAAAATTCGAGCAAGATGCTGGTGGTAAATGGAAACCAGATCGTTGTTTCGAAACAGATTTCTAAGGAAATACCACATTTTTGGGCTCATGCCAAATCGAAAATTCCATGACATGGATCATAACTTTTAGGTGTTTTAATTAGCAGAGGTTATCCACTTCGTAGCCACTAGTTGCTGGGCTGAGCGACCGCCCAGCCAAGATAAAGAAAGAAAGTTGTGAATCGTCTTTTCATCCCTTTTCTGTAGACAATCCCAATTCGGCCCATTATGGTGCTGAGTTATCCGCTTGATAGGCCCAAGATGAGAATTTCATTTTGTTCTTCCACCGACATTTAGATCATTTAACAATCCCTATGAATTGAATTCTGCCGCCTATGGTTGTGGCTATGGCTATGGCTATGGCTATGGCTATGGCAGATATTTTAGTTCAAACCGTACAATGCGAAATTGGCATGATAGTGGGTAGACAGACCCCAAGAGATCTATCTTCTTCCTCTTCATTTTTCACTGTTCCAAAGAGATGTTGATTCAATTGTAGTGATATTGCTTGCCGCTTTACTCTATAGATCCAAAACCAAATCATAGCATATCAGCCACATCAGAGGTTTTAGGGCGGGAGAGTTTGAAACCCTATACTTGTATCGATTGTTCAAATCAGATGAAGCGGTTCAAATACAAATAAATTAGGGCCATCCATATTCTCTCCTCCGTGGCCATGCCATTCACAAGGGAACTAGCATGTTAAACTACTTTCACTACATAATTCTGGTATCGAACAGCAAACTAGCCAAATATGAATGAAGGCAAAATCGTTAGATCTACCACAACAAAACCTGGGTTGCATGTGCCCACTGCCCGGCCAACCAAACTTCTTACTTACACCCAACAAATATTAAAATGGATAGCCGCTGAGTAAAACAACCTATGGAACCAAGTAAAAATAATGCTTGAAAGGAACATCACAGACAAAGAACGTGAACTAACTACAATAAGTGAAAAGCAAGTTTTACACTCTTACTACATTTACAACATACACAAGTGGGCTTAGTCTTGACACTCTTTACAAATTCACACCACCACATCGCTTTCTGACTGACTACGTGCAACACTGCAACTGGAAGTAAGCACAGAAGCTAAACTCAGGCAATTCTATTCCAGAGGGTGAAAAGATGCTAATACACATCAGCAGCCAGACCTCACATATTTGTTCATGTTTCTATCCTTAACATTACCGTGCTGTTAATACTAGCTATTACTATTGAAGTTTATTTCACCCCACTTTTCCATCAGCTAGCGAACCAACACCTAAAACCATGTTTGATGCTTAAGCAGAAACACTACGAGAGGAACCATCTTGATTAGCCAAGAAGCGGACGACAACACAAGTGATATTATCTGCACTACCTCTCTGGCATGCCTCTTGCATCAGCCGCTTTGCTGCCTGCTCAGGATCCTGTATTGGCTTTATCATTGTAACAGCCTCCTGAGAAAGGTAAAGCAGCACTTAGGAGGGTTGTTGCTAACTATGATCATTTCTTCAATTAAATAGGTTAGGAGAATACTACTCAGACATCCATGATCAATTCAAAAAGGCGCATATTTTCTTCAAACTACTACTAAGCTTGACAGAATCACTGTTGGGTTCTGGGATGCCAATAAGAGAGGCATTAAGTAAAACAATTGTTTCATACCTCATTTGAAACAACATCCCACAATCCATCACTTGCAAGAATAAGGAACTCGAGAGAGCTGTCAATCTTTTCCTCCTGCAAGCTCCAAAGTGATACAAGAGTTACAAAATGCTAAAAAATCAATAGAAATACCAGTAGCGATGAAAATGTAATACTCATATAATCATCTCTCAAGTAGGGATGTTATAGAGTTTTCAAGACATCAGGCAGAACTCTAACAACTTGCAAAATTTGCAAGCATGGTGGTGCATTGCAGGGTTCTCAGGAACTCAGCATACTTCAACAAAGTCTTCAAACACACCTGAATTTCTGGATCAGCAACAACATACTGCTTCAAGAGTCTGTCACCAAATGCACGAGAAACAGCAAGAACACCTCCCACTCTCCAAGTCCCTACAGAGACAATTTCACTCATGATAAAAGGAAGAAATTTAACACATCATAACAAAGCTTACAAAGAAGAAAGGAAGGGCAGTAAGAGAGGAAAGAAAAATGGTTGGATGTAAACCCGCACCAGCCCACATGACAAATCCTCCAGCATCCTCAATCCTTTGACGCTCATCAGTTTGATCTGGCTTATGATCGCGAGACACGGCAATCGCTGTAAGAGGAGATATCATGCATTAGTCACGTATAAATAATCATTTTAGCATTAAAAAAAATCCTTTAACAAGATTAGCAAAAAGACTGACAAATTCACACTTAAACCAAGATAGGTGAAGGAATAGTTACATAAGAATGCATTATGCTCATATGTTCTCGATGAGCTTTCATTTTACAGGTCAAGCCAACGGCAATTTCTAATGTGCTGTCATGAATGAGATGAAATTAAACGAAAGGAAACAAAATAAAAATGATGAATCTTACCATTGCCTCCTCTGCAGATAACAGCACGGGAATCCCCAACATTTGCAACTAGCAATCGGTCTCCAACGAGTATGGCGGTAGAAGCGGTTGATCCAGCATCCCTATTCTGATGATTTTCTGATTTTAAAAATTCAGAGTCTGTATGGTTGTATGCATCAGCTGGGAAGGTTGGAAACATTTAAAAGAGAAGTCAGGCTGACATAGGAACAACCCACTAGAAAGGAGACAACCATGTGATATAGTTATAATGTGAATAACCTATTGCAGACTTGGTGTCAGAAATGAACTTTGGGTGCCTGATCAAATTACTGAAAAGGTTTTGCTTCACATACTCAGCTGCCCGTGCACCTCCATGACCTGAAACAACCGTGCATGTAAAGATCAAGTTAAACAATTTATAACTAAGCAGAACTAGCCAGCAATGAATTGTTTTTACATTACTCACAAAGGAAATGAATTCATTAATATAAAACCTTCTACTGCACAATATAACGGTATAAACTGCCTCAGGATAGAAGTTATTGTTTACCACAGCAAGACCCCATCCTGGGACAATAACAGGCCTTAAGAAATGGATTTGGATACAGCTACCGTAGTGGAGCAGATAAGAAATATTAGAACCCACACGAAATCCTTTCAGAGATATTCTCTAAGTTGAAACTACAGTTTATCATTATATGAGTTGATATATATTCTACTCTTAATTGTCTGGCAACCTTATTCATTTGAGCTGAGGGATTGGAACTATATTAAGGAACAAAAGGCTTAATTTTAAATATAAAAGAGATTATGAAGTGAAGAAAGGCTACAGCAGAGAGAAACATAGATGAATCATACACACTCTTTAACACAAATAATAACCACCACAGATGTCACAAACTATTTAACGTATGTGGTTTATATGAAGTACACATAAATATTAGTTAGTAAGTTTGTATGGGTGTTCATGCATGCGTGCAAGAGACAGACAGAGACTAGGAGTGAATATACCATCAAAGACTCCAAAAAGACCAACTATCTCTCCATCAACGCCATCAATCCTTGTTTCATAAAAATCTTCCATTGAAGACCTTTTCCCTGGAGAGCTTGCATAGCCATAGCTGAACTTTCCATTCTGACTGTTGCAAGGAAAGGTAATACACTTGGATTTTAGACATCCTCCATACCATTCCATCATTTAAGACAAGATGTAAACTGAATAACTATAGAGTCATCATTTATCATCAACTTTAAGCAAAACATATTTAAGGGACTTTTAATCTAATAGCTTCTGTGGTTGTTCATCAATTCAAAAGATATTTCTTCATGCATTTTTATTGCTTCATTCATTTCCAAGCAAAGGTTTAACAAAATGAAATTTTCCTATCTTTATAAGTTGGATGACTTAAATCAAATGATAAACTGAGCTGCAATCTTTCAACGCACAAGATGCTACTAATTTAGTGGAAAGCCAGAAAGATCCAAAAACTGCTTTGTTGGGATCAAGAAAGTCAGATCCTACACAAAACAGAAAACAAAATACTCCATTCTAGCCAGTGTAATACTGAAAAAATGTCATTACTCCTTACTCACAAAGAATGCTTTTATAACCCACGATGATGATTGAGATATCATCGCATCGCATGCATCGAAAACGACAAATTAAAGATTGCATTGCAGGTTTCTCCCACATTATGCTGTGACAAATCATTTAAAGTTAAAGATTCACAAAATTTTAAAAAACATCAAGCTGCTCCAAATTTGAGAATATATGTCATAAACTTTCCAAAATTAAGGAGGTTAAGCATGCATTAATTGCATAATTCAATGGTCTCATTTTCCTCTATTTTCTCGTTGTTTACATTTGCTTGGTGATAGTGATGGCTGCGACACAACCTGTCTAATTGAGATGTATTCCAAGGTTTAAGTTAAAGCGGACAATCCAAATAAGCAGGGATCTTTGTCTAAATGGCGATTAAACAGATATATCACGAATTCCAATTCTTAAAGGAAATGTTTCAATTTTCAACGGAAAGCTAGTACTAATAACAAATATTTTCAAAATTCATACAGAATAAGCAACAACGAAATTCAGACTAAATGTATACAAATTGGACAAGTCATGCAAACCAAACACAAATGATTTTGAACCATATGGAATTTGAAAAAAAGAGTAACTTGCAAAGCAAAAAAAAAGAAAGAAAGAAAAAAAGCATGAATCAAAAGAAATATTAGATCTAAGCAAAGAACGATGGAAAGAGAGGAAAAGGAAGCAACCTAAGGCCTCCGCCGCTGACCGGTCCATCTTCAGCATGAACCTGACTTGAAGAATGCAAAACGGAATTCAGATAGCCCATATTATTGCTAAACCTTTCAAAATTTCCACCAATTATCCCTTGTGCCAAAATCAGGGAATAACAAAAACAACCGTAATTGATAAATAATATTTTAGCTGATGATAGTCAGAAAACAAGAAAGGCCTAATTTAGCATGCTAATGAAACCAAACAGTCTTCACGTTTCCGGAATCATCTCAAAATTTGGGGAATTATAAATCTTAACCTGCAAAGAAATCAAAATTTCCAGATCCAAGTTAAATCAATTCAAATCGCATAGATCTTAAGATCTCAATCTCATGCATAATATGTTAATTAAAGCCTAAATAAACATAATTAAATCATTAAAAAAAACATACTTTTGAGAGCGAACTTATTCAATGCAATAAATGAATTTAGAATTAGTTGATTAAAGTTAGATCATTATTAAGAATTATTAAATAAAAAAAAAAAGGAAGTGAACATAAATGAAGGCGATGAAAGAAAAGGCTACCTCAATCAACAAGGAGAAGGGAAGGCCACAACAGGAGTGAGGAAGATTGAAAGAGAAAATTAAAGCAAAGAGCTTAAAAGCCGTTCCTAAAAGCGAAGAAAAAGACAAGACTTCCCAAGGAGAAGAGAAGAGAGGAGAAAAGAAGAGACGGTTTTAGAAAGAGAAAACAAAACTACTAAAACCAGTGCACCTCCAAATTAGAGCAAACAAAATAAAATTAGGTTTTCTTACCATTAAATAGTTTTTTTTTTTTAATTTATTATTTATTTAAATAAATATTAGTTAATCTTAAAGAGTAATTTCAGAAAAATTAGATAATTTTGAAGAAAAAATTTTTTAAAAAATAGTATAGCTGTAAATATTATTAAATGGTGATGCTAAAAATGGGGGGAGGGTGCTTGGTTCACAGGCGTCCCCGGCGAGACAGCCGAGAGGCAAGCTTACGATACGACCAAGTCAACCAAGTCGTATCAATAATATCAGGTAAATTAGCCATACACGTGGCGCACGTGAGCTGTACGACCCTTTCGTTTTATGTAAGGTCTGCACTAATTTTGCTCTTAGTTCTTTCGGGCTTTTTTTTTTTTTTTTGGTCATTATCCATTTTCTGAAAATGTGAACTGATATGATATTATTACGTTGAAAATGAAAATGAAAAAGAAAAAGAAAATAAAAGACGTAAACATGTAGCATATGTGGTTCCATGATTGATTGAGTTGTTCTTGTGTAGGGGACAAGACAACCAAAGTATAAAACTGTGAGTTTGACATGTTCAACGTTTCAGACCGGCTTCAGGTATAATTGTAATCGTTAATCTGTTATTATGACTAATTAATTAATTAGATGAGTAGAGAAGAGAAGAGAAGAGAAGAGAGATAGACCTAAAAAAAAAAACACAGAATAACAAACTATATTCAACATTAAACATTTAATTATTTTTATCTGTTAAAGATTTAACAATAATACATCTTCAGCTAAATATTATTTTATTATTATTATTTATTTTTTTCTTTAAAAGAAAAGAAAGAGAAATACTTGTTTGATCTCTATCAGCTTCATTATTAAAACCAATCTTACAAAGTTGTGATCTTATCAACTAAATGTAGAAATTAAAGTAATATGATAATGATTGCTATCAAATCTTGCATTGCTAACTGATGGATCTGATTATTCTTAATTAATTTCTTGAATCCAATTCCCATTGCCTCTCATATATACCATGGGCATGGGAAATGTAGAAAAGCATTTGGCTTTAAAGACATGTTATATGCAATTACTCAAAATTTATAAATAATAAATATAAATGAGATTAAATATGAGCCTTTGCTTTGCTTTGCTTTGCTCTGCTCTAGTTGCAATTATTTATATCCCTTTCTTTACCAGCCTACAAGGAAGGAAGATTGCATCTTAGTTGCCTAAGTACCAATGGTATGGTGAAGGGTTGGAGCCTTCTACCTTAACTAATGCACCTTATAATCTAAGTCTTAAACTACAATAAAATAAAATAAAATAAAATGGATCGATCACTCGGATATGTATAGAAATATCGATTCTAATTATATATATATATATAACCGGAGCAGGAAAAACCCATTTCAGATACAATGAAAAGCAGGAGATGGATCTCCTATTACAGGCAGCTAGCAACAATGGCACGCATATGAAATGACTGCCATTTATTAATTCCGAGGATGCGATGCAAACCATGCATTTTCTTCAGGTTGGATAATGAAAAGCAGATTATGGATCTCTTATCACAGGCAGCTGGAAACAATGGCACGCATATGAAATGACTGCCATTTATTTAATTCCAAGGATGCGACGCAAACCATGCATTTTTTTCCGGCTGGCTCCCGGAATGGGATGGGATGCTTCAGAAGCCTGTTCTGATACTGCCGCTACCTAATACAATATTTAAGATGAACCACATTCGCGAAGGATTAAGGCAAAGACAACATTTTCTTCACACACATATACATATATATCTAATATTAGTGGCACGTACAATTTCATTGTAAGTGTATATATATATATATATGGCGGGGGGTTGGAGCTACCAAAAATTTTAAAAATCTCTTTATTATATATATATATATATATCATAAATTTATTTATATATTAAATATAATTAAATTGATATTTAAAATAAATTTTATATTTATTTAATTTTTATAAATAAGCTGATGATATATAATTTTTTAAATAAAGAAAGGAAAAAAAAACCTATATGTCTACAAGAAATCTGTTGTAGGCCAAATTCGAAAATCTGTAATCGGAAACGATCAGTCGAAGGATCCCCGTCGCCCACCCACCCACCCGATCAGCGGGACTTATTGATTCGTTGCTTCTTAGGCTTATCGTCAACGCAAAGAAATTCGAAAACCCTGGCTTCGGGGCTTATCAGAAAGATTCTCCCTCAAAATTTTCCGGTCTCAACAAGTAAAATGGCTAAGGAATTGCAGCCTTTGCGCCCATGGTTTCTGGATTTGGTACCATTATTGGTGGTTTTCTTGATAGCTGATCATGTCTTCGCTTTGGCAAGTCTTCAGCTTCACTCATCGCTCTTCACATTTCACCATTTTTTTTCCTATTCTGATTGCTATTATTTTTTCTGCGAAGTAGATGCTCGAATTTTTTTTTTTTTTAACTTTTTATAGGTTTACTGGATTTTCAGACTAGCTACTGACAGACAGCCCCAGAGAAGAAAGGCACACTAAGTTTCATTACATTGGAAATTTGGGGAGTATTTGGTCTGTGAAACTGTTTTTTTTTTCTTTAATTCATTGTCTCTTGATTTCACGATATTTAGCAAATTATGGCAGTGGGAAATCTGCTGCGACATTGTAACCATGCTAGAACCATTATGGCTTGATTCCATTCATTTTATTTGGATAAGAAACCCCTTTGTGATTCCAAATCTGGTGAAGTTTGGATAGGAATTTGAACTGATTTCTATCGAACCTTTGATCCTAGAAGTTCAAGCTTTCTTGTACAGCCGTCCTTTGGCTCGATAAGTCTTGATATGCTCTTACATAAAAGCATAAATTTGCTTATTTTAGTTGAAGTCCTATTGAAGCTTCCATCCTGACCTTATTCACGTCTGATGTCGGTTCTTGTTGTGAAGTGAGAAGAGCTATACACCATTGATCCAAAAAATTAGTGATCTCATTTTGCCTTTCCAATTTTTCAGATGTGAAATTGAAAATATGGTGAAAACTTGGCTCCTAATTTCTTTAAAATTGTGGTCATAAGTCTTGATTCGGAACTCAAAGGTTTAATTTCATTTTTTCGTAATTAGAAGGGTTAGTGTTGTGGTGCATCATTTCTCTTGATCTTGTTTTGTGTTATCTCAAATGCCTTTACCTGGAATACCTGGTATTTTTATTTTGTGCACAAATAAAGTATCCGTCTTGATTCAGCAAATAAATAGTATCGTCCAGAATGCTGGGGATAATCTTCTTTCATGGCCTAGCTGATAGGATTGCCAGCCAAAGGTGTGCAAGATATGGCAATTAATGTGGATGTTTATCATTCTTCACCAAGAGAACAATTGAAAAGCTTACTATTGCGTGTTAGGATAAGAATCAGTTGTATTGTTAGGAAAACTTGATGTCTGCCAAATTTGATGTGTCCATAGTTTTACATATAATCACGACCTTTTCCAACTAAAGCTAACTGTTGGATTTATAATGACTTGAATTATGCTTGTGCACATTATTTAACCCTTTGGTTTGAAGACGGAGAATGGGTTAGATATGGGTTAGTCGACAGAAAATTTTATGAATTATTTTTTTGCAAGTATACAAGGAAGTGTGGAACAGGGAAAGAACTTGCTGCAAAATATAGTTCTGTATCCATTTGTGAATGCAGCTTCTCAATTACTGTATTGCCTTTCTTATATTTAAGTTGGTTGTAGCTCTCCAATTAGCTAGTTTCATGCTTTTTTCTAGTCATGGTCGATTCTAGTCTTTCACTATTTTTATTATTCTCGGGAAAAGAAATTAACTATTATCTTTTTCTTTTGCAGGAGGTTCTTAATGCTGGATTGTCTTTGCTAATATGTACGATGCCAGATTATTACAGAATCATATTGTCGTGCTTATTACAGCAAATGAATTGCAGCAGACATTTGATTTTTTTTTTTTTATTCCCCCTGAATTATATGGGTACAAACAAGTAGCAGATAATTGAACTAATACGCACTCCATTATATGGAGTACTTATAAGTTTCGGTAGTGTGTGTGTGTGTGTGTGTGTGTGTGTGTGTGTATATCAATTATTACAATCTTAAACCATTGTTGCTATCATAGAGTTATGATTTGACATCTAACTTGAAGATTTTCTTCTCAGTTAAATAGCTTAAAAACTTAGGTACAGCCCCCCGTACCAAACCCAATCCTCTCTCCAGCACCATCGTAGACCACTTGCAATGTCTTCTGTTGTGTATTCCCAAAGATCGCAGCATCGCTGTCATCACTGTTTCCGGTAAACGCTAGGCACACTTGTGAGGCACCATTGACAAAAAAAATTCCATTTGGGCTGATTGGAACCTCAACACCTCCGCTGAAGAAGAAGCTTATCTTAGGCACGCTAACTGAAGAATATTTGCTCAAGTCATAGCATGTATCCAGCAATGAAAACGGTTGTGCCATTGGATATTGGCTCATCCCTTGTCGAAATGCAGATCTCAATGCAGCATAAGCAGCCGGTGGCAACCGTGAGATGACAGTTCCAGAGTCTATGATCGTGCCAGAAGTGCTGAAAACAGATGCCGAGATTGATAGCATTTTGCCACCTACGCTTATTCCGGTTATGTCAATTTTGTAGAAGGATGATCCTTGTGAGCTTCTGGACAATGGTGTGAATTTTACGGATCTTGAGAGGCCACCGTAGCCAAAACTGAGGAAACCAGTTGAGCTGGTAGATGATGGCAAGCAGTAGGAGAAGAATTTCTTGTATTTGAAGGCAGTTTGTGCGGGGAAAGATAATTTATCTCGGCCGAGTCCTAGCAAACCGGCCACGCCCCGAAAAAGACCTTGATTGTCTTGGCCGCAACCAAATAGAAAGTTGTCAAACACATCTGTGGGGGTCAAGGTGAGCGTTTCTTGAGCAAAAAATCCAATTGAAAAAGACTTGTCTCCGTATTGGATGGCATAGACGCAAGTTGATGATGAGCAACCAGGTGAATTACCTGAAGGCATATAGAAAGAGAGAATTAACTAGCTGCGCTAGTTGCTTGGTAAGACCCTAGTAAGTTAAAATAGTTAAAATTTTTGAATCCAGGCCGGTAACATGGAAGCCTAGGAGTCCAGCAAATTTTGAATAATTAAAGAGTCTTTCCGGTTTCTTAATTACTTGTAGAACTTTCAATTGATTCTGTCTTTACATGAAAATTTTATCTTCCCAAGTTTGTCACCAAAAGTTACCTGTTGCAGCAGTCAGTGAACTGCATACTCTTGAGGTGCATGAAATGTTGGAATATGTTGAGGATTGTGAGGGCGCAAAAATTGGATCATGCTGTTTGTAGCAAGATCTTGCGCAAGGCTGGCATTGTGTCCATGTGATATCACTTCCGGTATCAAATATGAGAGACAAATCTTTCTTTGGGGTGCCAAGACCCACGGTTACTATGAAACTCGACGAGCCCACCATCATACCATCCTTGGCGGGGAGACTGGTTGCATCATTCTTCTCGACATTGCTGGACCCTCGCTTCTTGGCAAGTTTTAAGTGAATGGACTTGACTCGGGCTTCGTCTTCGAGTAGGATCTCGGCGTGAGTGGGAATATTTGCTTTGTCGTGATGGAGTGGAGAGCATGGGCCATGTCTGTGGACAACTCGTAAGGATGACTTTTTGTCCAAAGCTGAAATCAAAGCCATGCATCATAAATTGATTAATACACATTCCAGTAAGATACTAAAACAGGAACTAAATTGATTGACCACTTCAATTGTGAGGATAAAATGTGAATACGCATCATTGAGTCTTTTTCAAAAACTAGAAGTGGGCCTAGAAATTTATTCCTTGATGGGATGAATTGTTAATGCTCTCATTTAATTTTAATGATTAAAAAGAAACATTCTTTCACTGCAGTTTCCCATGCACAATTGCCTATAAATTGTTGGTTCATTGATTATTGACTATAAATTGTTATTATCAGGCATCCACAAATTATGATCAAATAATGGGGAGGGAAGTGATTTCCCAATAATGCATTAGCTAAGGATTTGATTGAACGAAGTGTTTTAACCCCCCCCCTCCGCCAAAAAAATGAAAGTTATGTTACCGGCTTCCAATTAAAAAAAAAAATCAGGAAAGTAAAAAAACAGAAATAATTTTGAGATTAGCGAGCTTGTGGTTGATTGAGAACAAAGTACTACTTACCGTTCAACATACATATATATATATATATTAGTGCAAGGAAAGCTCAGGTCTATAATAATTTGCTTGTCTCTTCAAACGAGTTATAAAATTCATCATTTTGGTGACTAAAACCAAACTTATCAAGAAAAAATTGACAAATAATCGGAGCCACAGAGTTTTAAGGCAATTGAGAATATACGAAAATCTTTAAAAAATAATAAAAAACCCAAACATTCCTCAATTTCCAGGCTATCATACAGCCATAAGCAAGATGGCCAAGTGGAGAAATGCTGTACTAACTTTATAGTAACTATTGGAGGATGAAATGGTTAGTTAAAATTTTCCATTTTGAGTTCCAAATGCTCTTCTTAGTTTCTAAACTTCGTATATTAAGAACAGATGACAATCATAGAAATTGTAAATGTAAACTACTGCTAGATATTTACATATAGAAAACATAGTATGGTCCTATGTCAATGCACAAAAATCAGCTTTGGTCAGTTTAATTGATGATCTCAATTTCCGTAAGTGAATGGCTCGAGGAGATACACTTTTCGGTCGACTGGTCCGGTCTTAATTAAAATCTCAACGAGTTAACTTTTCATGATTAATCACTATCGATAATTGACTTTTCAGCTTACTAAAATACCCTCAAATAGTTACCCTACGTATGGGAATTCGGAGCAGGAAAAGTTAAGGCAAAGCAGCACAGGTGAGTTTAATGATCATGATTGAGCTTAATCAACAGTGCCACAGCTTACAGCCAGCGATAATAGCAGCATGATCGTCTAGTACTATAAAAATACTCCGAAACCAATTTAAAGTTGGAAAAAAAATCAATAAGCCAATAGGTTTTTCCAGGCCAGGTTGCTTTCTCTGTGTCTGTGTGTGCGTGTGAAGAACAGAGAGAAGTAATTAACCTTTGGCAGAAGGACTGCAAACAGAGGAGGGTAGAAGAGAGCTAACTTGGAGGGTATGGCTGTCTGCAGCAGCTCTTCGTCCCGAGGCATAGCCCTCTTTGAAAGAGCAGACAAGGCAAACAAGTAAAAGAAGAAGATAAGCAGAGAGAAAGGTGGGGAAAATGGTAGTGGCGCCCATGGTCCAGCTTAATTTCCCTTTGTCATCTTACAAGCACAACTTCACTTGCCTCTATATATACACACACACACAGCAGCATTCACCAATTCTATACGTCACACCCCGTTAATCATGATACGTAATTAACGAAAAATTTACACAATATCTTCAGCCTCAATCTCTCTAACCCCGCCCAATATCATTGGCTTAGGAATACACAAATAGGCAATCAACACGTTGCCTACGAAGGGATTGCCTTTTTCTATGAATTTATATTCCATAAATGTTAAATGAACGAGATTATGTTTCCTCGTTGAAATAAAAGTTATCAGTATTTATTTTTAAACTTTTAATTAATTTATTAGCAGTATATGCATAATCAGTATATCAAATATAATTCTTTTAAGTGCTTCACTTTATTTTGGATGAATGCTGTACTTTTCAACTGAAGCTAAAGCTAAAGCGTTTACTATTTAGCAGTATTTGTTATCTTTGTTTTATCGTGTATAACATCAAATCAGAAGCTTCTTCGCGGTAGCAATGTGAACCCTGGAACTAATTTATGTTTTGCGTGATTGCATGAAGTTTGGCCCCATCCCTCCCCTTAATTTGCTGCAAATTAAATCCAGAAAGGTTCTTAAAATGAATACTGTCAAACTGACGATCCATCAACATCTTTTGGTCGGTTCACAATATATTACGAAACTAAACCATTGGTAATTGTCGTGCTTTAGACATATATCCTGATGGTGTTTCATGCCTTGTTATGGTAAAATAATTAAATTTCCTTTTCACACAATGGTTTTCTACTTTGGCTAAGAACCCAAAATATCTTTTGCAGCACTCAATACAATAGATTAAGCAAACTCTATTTTATATTTTAGAACAAAAAAAAAATGATGATAAATACCAAATCCATAACAAGCCATAGTATATACTTTAATTGCAGATAATTCTTTTTTTTTTTTTTTCGTCATGGCAAGAGTATTTAATTGCTTTAATTTCGGAGGTGTAACAAGAAGACTAGCCCTTAATCTAACAGAAGTTGCTTGGAAATTCCAAAGCTTCTGCTCATTATTTTCAGAGCCTGGAAATTCCATCAATCTTCAAAGTTTCTGCACTATCATTTTCATTGACCTCTAAGACACGAAGACCTAGGGTAAAACCCTCTTCTTATAGTCCGTGATATCCTCTGGAATGACAGACATTTATCCACCGTAGATTTTTCTAATTATAACCAGTTAACTCTTTTATTCGGTTTCCCAGAATGTTACTTCGAAAGTAGGCTTTAAGTCATTGTACTCTAAATCTAATAATTTTAAACATTATATGATACAAAATAAAAAATACTTAAATATAATTAAAATATATATAAATACGATATGATATTATGTGAAATGATGAGATACGATTGTATAAATATATTAAAATTTATATAACATTAATTATTAAAATAAAAATAAGTTAATATGATATAAATATATTTTTTAAGTAATTTATGTATTTATATTATATTTATATATTTTTGTGATATAATCGTTTTTAAAATATAATATTTTTTACTAAGCCAGAAAAATTTAATTACGTAAAATATTTATTTTTTTAAAAATATTATATAATTATATAAAATTTGATATGTTAATATTTCATGTTATATAAATTTTAATACTTTTATAGATTCATATATCTTTAAAAAAAAAGAAAAAAAATTCCAAGTTAATATACAAGTAGAGGTATCCAAGGGCTGGGTTTGCAGTCCGAAGAAATTTAAATTTTAAGTCTAAGCTCATTTTTGGCCCAGCCTGTCGGCTCGATTCATTGTTCATTTCTATTAGAAGTATTTTTCATATTAATATTTATATATTTTACAATTAGATTTTAAAAAATATATAATATTTTATTTAAAAATTACTATTTTAAGATGAACCGGATCAACTCAAAATATGAACATCTAAACCCAAGCACAAACTTGACTGAACCAGGCAGTCGGATCTATATACAAATCACCCATCCTCATTCATGGTCGAATTTTATCCGTCAAGTCCATACCGAAATGACGGACTATCAAGTAAATAAAATTTCACTTAATAATACATTAAATTATAATTTTTGATAAACTATCGAATAAATAGAGTCTCACTTAATGATACATTAATTATAAGTTTTTAAAATACTAGATTTCGCTATAGCTAGAAATTAAAATCTTTTACCTGAGATGTATTTTGATTAATGGTACCCTCCTGCTCGGCAGCCATTATTATTGTTATTTGGGTGGGTGGGTGGGTGGGTGGTGGATTAAAGCTGGAATGTATGTGCCCCCACCGGAAGTGAAAGATGGACGGATTCATGACTATAAATTTTCAACTTTTCATACCTTTCGTTTCCATTTTGTGGTGACCCATTTTCATTTATAATTACACACTTCGATAAAGTAACAAGGAAAAAAATGGGAACAAAGCGTAGGCAAGGGTTCAATGCATGATCTGCTGTTATAATGTTTTGCAGCAACCAATCAAATTATTTACTTTTTAGAAAATTTAATCTTCCGTACGTTTCATGGGTTGGCATTAATGCAAAGAAAAGATATTTGAATCAATGCTTCTTTCTTTTTTCCATTTTCTATTTTTTTCTGTGAGAAAAAATTGAAGGGGTTTACTCTTTGCAGTCAAAAATCCCAACTATATTAATTGGCAAAAAGAAAATGCATAACTTGAAAGATGGGGTGGGAGGACTAAGGCTAGGCGTAGGAGTATAAAAATGTGGTGTCAATGTCAGTGTTATTGGGGATCGAACAAAGGTGGATAATTGGCTACTACCACTAAGAAAATGAGCATAGAAAATTTGCAAACATTCATTAAGTATCTCTTTACTTTCCAAACTTAAAACGAAAAAACCCATGCCATTGCCATGACACATTAATTCCCATCTTGGCCTCGGTTGTTGGTGGGGTTGCTTCTAGTCAAGTCAAGTAAAAGAATATATGCATTCTTTTGTCCTTGGCTGGCCGGCTTTGATAATCCACCGCAATCAGTCACAAAATACCCTAAATTCCGCAAACTTCTAAATATTTCCACACAATAATATCTTCTTTTTTAAGTTGCCATTCACATTAATTTCCCATCAGAAAATAAAACCTTTACTACTTATATACAGGGAAACCAGCCCTAATCCGTTCATACTAGATAAAAATTGTGAAAATCCGAAACCAGAATCTCCTGCTATATATCACTCTTCTGAATAGAAGTGGATGCAATGCAAAGTAAAGAAGCCAAAAGCCAATTGGTATGTAGCTAGGCCCAGGAAGGACTGTTTTTGTATTTCACCACCACTCTCCTGGCTGCAACTCTACGTTTAGAAAGAAAACCTTGCCCTTTCGCAAAGAATGAATAATTCCAACAACTTCGGCAGTAACTTTATTTGTTAGCTTAGCTTAGTACTCGTTATTTTGCCACTACTTTCACATCTCTTCTCCTTCATAGCCAAGAAAGTATAACAACTCTTAACAAAAGATGATGATCAGGATCATAAAAATTCAGCAAATATTCAGATCATGAACTACCCAAGACAGAAGAAGAAAAAAAGAAAGTCTACAATGTCCATAATGACAACAGATGAAATATTAAAATGTAATTATAATCACCATGTGTCCTTGGCCCTTCGCAGCTAAGCAACAAAGACAAGGATGCAGCAGTCCACTAGTCAATTCTTGTCAAATCCTTTTCTTAATGTAATGTGCAATAAGTATTTCCTTCTTTTCCCCACTATTGCAACAAAGCATATCTTAATAACAATTTGCCATTGCTTTGCAACTACAAACATCACTAATAACTAAGCTGAAACTAAAAATCTTTTTCCTTAGTTCTTCTTTAGTGGGGATCTTAATGAAAGTATTGGTTAATGAAACACAATAATGCACCATGTCAAAGTGAAACCAATTGATAATAAGCTGAGAGAACCAAGTAACTTGAATACAAAAAAAAAAATAAATAAATAAATTAAATAATAGATGTGGGATAATACCATTTCACAAATATCAAAAGTTACTTCCACTGCAAATTCATCAAAACTTCCTCATCACCTCCCTAGTTGTCATATAAACTAGAGGTAGCAAAATGAACCCGAACCCGAAAATCTGTCCGAAAAAACTTGAGTCCAAACCTGAACTGAACCCGATTTGATCAAAAAGTCAACAGTCCGAACCCGAATGGCCTGAACCCGAAATAGCCTGAACTTGAAATGACCCGAGCCCGAAAGAACTTGAACCCGAAACGACCCGAACCCGAAATGACCCAAACCCGAAAAAACCTGAACTCGAGCCCGACCTGAACCTGAACCCGAATTTAATACTAAAAATAAATATGAAGAAATTATAATTAAATAATTTTTTATAA